>CAUYRT010015489.1:0-28693 GCA_963574885.1 Lepilemur ruficaudatus | reverse complement strand
TAATAATCATTTAACTGTACACTTAAAATGGAGTAAAGGCATGATATGTAAATTAAGAAGTATTCATTATGATGCTTTAGCATATAATCTTCCAGAGATGTTTCAGTATATGTATAGATGTAATATAGAAGATAACAGTGTGTATTCATAAAACTGGAATTATATGCTCAGTTGGGAAATTACTTTTGTACTCAATGAGCCATGTACATCTTTTTATAACAATAAATATTTGGGAAAAAAAAAGAAAAACTTCATTTCATTTGACCTTCACAACAACCTGATATATCAGGTAAAGTTGGTATTGCAGCATAGGGATTGTGAGATATGCCCAAGCCCACTGACAGCTCCAGATTGGGACCCATAGTTGTAAATCATAGTCTGGTGCTCTCTGCATCATCGTAAGGGCCTCTGACACCACTTGCCCTATGTTCACTTCATAGTGTTATAGAGAATGGGATCATTTTGAGGTGCCATATAGAATTAGGATTTCTAAAATGTCATTGTCAAAGCCATGCCAGTATTAATTTAGTGGTATTCCAAGGGAACAATTCTGAATGGGTGCCCTTAAGAAACACAAAACATATGCCTTAGTAATCCAGGAGAAGCCTAGATTTTACTTGGAAACTTAATCTGTTTGAAATTAATTGTATCTCTTTGGCACATGAAGAAAACCCACTAGGGTTTGGAGAATGAGCTGCTCAGGTTTGTTTTGTTTTGCTCTTAACTTATGATTGTCATCAACCTTCTTAATGAAAATCCTAAAATAAAAGCAGAGCCAATAGTTTGAGAAAATTCCAAGAATAAACAACAATGGCATCCCCACTTCTAAGATGAGTCAGTTTCTTCTTTGTTTTTGTTTTCATTTTGTGAAGTGTTTATTAAATTATAATGTACTTAGAGGGTAGTCCACACATCATAGGTCAACTGTTTGACTAATTTTTAACCAAGGGAATATACCCATGTAATTGCCATCCAGATCAAGAAATGGAATTAGCAGCATCCTAGAAATTTTTCTTGCATCTTTCCTAGTTAACATTACTTTCTCCAGGAAACCACTGTTCTGATTCTCTCATTGTAAATTAATTTTCATTATTTGAACTGGTGGATATGATTTGGTGAACTGGTGGATCACATTTTGTGGGCTAACAGTTTCCTTGAGGTACAATTTACATAACATAAAATTTAACCATGATAAGTGTACACTTAATGGTTTATAGTAAACTTAGAGTTGTGCAACCATCACCATAATCCAGTTTTAGGTCACCTAAAAAGTTCCCTCTGTTTGTCTGTGGTTAATCTTACTCCTGTTCCCACCCCCAACCCCAGACAACCACTAACCTGTGTTCTGTTTGTATAGATTTGCCTTTTCTGGAAATTTTACAAAATGTAAGCGCACAATATGTGGTCTCTTGTATATGGCTTTTTGCATTTAGCATAATGTTTGTGGTTCATCCATGTTTAGCATGAATCTGTAGTTTATTTTTATAGATTAATAATATGCCAGTGTATGGATTTAGTTTATGAGTTGACACACATTGTGTTGTTTCTTTTTGGCCATTGTGAATAGTGCCACAATGAACATTCTTGTACAAGTCTTTGTGGAGACATATGTCTTAATTTACCCTGGGTAGGATACTTAGGAGTGTGGTTGCTGGGTCATACACTAAGTAGATCTAACATTTTAAGAAATGTCCAATCTGTTTACAACAATGGTTGTACCATTTTACCTTATCACTAGCAATGTATGAGGGTTGTACATAGTTTCTTCACATCCTTGCCAACATTTGGTATTTGTTATCAGTATCTTTGATAGCCATGTTAGTAAGTGTGTAGCAATATATTACTGTGGTTTCATTTGTATTTCTGTCTCAGGCCTTGCTAAAAATCTACATATCCAGGTCCAAGAAGCTTAAAGGACCCCTGGGAGATTCATTGCAAACAGGAAGACACCATGGCATGCATTCATCAGACTGACCAAAATATCCAGTAAAGAGGGCCTTCTATGAGCTGTAAGGCTAAAGAAACAAGTAACATACAAAGGAAAGCCCATCGGAATAATGCCAGACTACTCAACTGAAGTCTTGCAAGCAAGAAGAGACTGGGGCCCCATTCTCACTCTTTTGGAACAAAATAATGCCCAGCCTAGAATCTTGTACCCTGCAAAACTAAGTTTTGTATACGAAGGAGAACTAAAGACATTCTCAGATGAGCAAAGACTGAGGGAATTCACCAAGACAAGACCAGCCCTCCAAGAAGTACTCAAAAAGTACTAAAGATCAAAGGCCAGATATAACAATGGCTCAAGAGAGAAAACAAAGCAACAAAGTTTAACCCAACAGGATGAACAGAAATCTGTCCCACCTATCAGTTCTCTCAATAAATGTGAATGGCTTAAACTCCCCACTCAAGAGACATAGGCTGGCCCAATGGATAAAAAAATATAAGCCAAGTATCTGCTGTCTTCAGGAAACACAACTAACCTGCAAGGATGCATTTAGACTCAAAATAAAGAGGTGGAAAACAGTATTTCAAGCAAACAGAAGCCAAAAGAAGGCTGGCATGGCAGTTTTGATTTCAGATAACTTAGTCTTTAAATCAACAAAAGTAATGAAAGACAAAGAGGATCACTATATAATGGTGAAGGGTACAGCTCAACAAGAAGACATAACAATTCTAAATATGTATGCACCCAACTTAGGTACACCCAGATTCATAAAGCACACTCTACTTGATCTAAGCAAATTGATAAACAGCAACACCATAATAATCAGAAGCTTTTTAATTTGATCAGGTTCCATTTGTTTTTTTGTTGTTTCTGTGACTGCGTTTGGGGTTGTCTTCATAAATTCTTTGACGAGGCCAATGTCTATAAGAGTTTTTCCAACATTTTCTTCCAGAATTCTGATAGTTTCATGCCTTAGATTTAAGTCTGTTTTCCCCGGTGAGTTGATTTTTGTGAGAGGTGAAAGGTGCAGATCCTGTTTCAGTCTTCTACATGTGGCTGTCCAGTTTTCCCAGCATCATTTATTAAATAAGGATTCTTTTCCATAGTGTATGTTTGTGTCTGCTTTGCCAAAGATTAGATGGCTATATGAGGATGGTTTCATATTTGGGTTCTCAGTTCTATTCCATTGGTGTATGTCTCTGCTCTTGTACCAGTAACATGCTCTTTTAGTTACTGTAGCCTTGTAGGATACCATGAAATCTGGTAAATTGATGCCTCCTAATTTGTTCTTTTTGCTTAAGATTGCTTTTGCTTTATGGGGTCTTCTATGGTTCCATACAAGGCACAGAACTATTTTTCCTAGATTTGTGAAAAATGATGTTGGTATTTTAATAGGAATTACATTGAATCTGTAGATCATTTTGGGTCTAGTCTCTAGTCAGTGCCACTTCTAAATTCAATTGCTCTGAGCTAACATATATCCATCTTTCTTCTTCTGGGCAGGGTCTCTGGAGAGACACAGTACAGTCATTCTGTGGCTTCATCTGGTATAAAACCCCTCTGTAATGAAAGGCCCATAGCCAAAGACCTCATTTCCTTTCCCCAGAGTCTTCACAAATGGAAGTTAGGGTTTCCATTTCACAATGCAAAAGGGCATGCCATTGGACCTACAGTCTCTGCTTCTCCACTCAATAAAGTAAATTCAAAATCTAATGTCCCCTGCTGCTGACAGCAGTCACAGTGGTTCTGTTTTTTTTCAACATTGTTGTATCCCCTTTGTGGCTGTGTTTTAAACAACTGCAGGACCACGCTTTTGCATGCATGGGCCAGATGCTGCAGCTTGGTCCTATTGAGAACGGCTGGTATAAGGGAAAGGAATCTGCAGAGGTGCTGGGAGATACTTGTTGCTGCCAATGCAAGATTTGTGAGACTACTGTTCGCCATTCTGGACATTCTTTTTATGCAATCTACAGCAGTAGACATTAGTGATCTATATTTTCACCTTCTTCCTTAATAAATGAGCAGGGGATTTATATTCCCAAATCCCACAATCTGATAACTCTGAAAACACAAAAGTAACAAAATAAATGGATGCCAGGAAGTCTCTTTGGAGACCTTACTTAATTGTCAAAAAATACATGCTCATTGTTAAAAATTTAACAGGAAATTAATGTACAAAGAAAAGTAAATGATATTTACCTCATGTTCCAACTGTGCCTCTTGGATAATCAACATTAATAATTTGTTGTTTTTCCACGTATTCTTTTATTTATAATCAAGACATATCAAAATATGCACATAAACAGTTTAGTTTATAAAAATCAGATTATACTGTAGGCATTGATCCAAAATTTGCTTTTTTGGGTCAATGTCTATAAAATAGTTATTAAAAATAGTAAATTAAAAAATAGTCATTATAAATACTAATAACAGCACCTGACATTTTTTGAGCATTTACTATATTACTGATACTATTCTAAAGACTTTATCTCATTTAATCCTTACTGCAATCTTGCACAATACATACTATTGTTATTTCTATTTTACAGATAAGGTAACTAGGACTTAGAGAAGTTAAATAATTTTCCTAGGATCAGGTCACCCCAGCTGGTAGGTAGTGGAGCCCAGCTCTGAGTTCGTGCAATTTGATGCACGGCCCATGCTCTGAGCTGTTATACCGGAAGAACTGGTTCTGTCAGCCAGATGGGAAAGGGATGAGAACTGGAAGTGATTTTGCAACAGTGGAGTTACAATAAAAGAACATCAAGAAAATTTCAGAGGCACAAATCTCTAAGGCCCAGTTATTCATTGGATGTGTGGATTGAGGGAGAGGAGAGGGTTGAAATTGAATTTTCAGCTTTCTAGCCCTGATGTCTGGGTGATGGGTGGTGATATCAACCAAGAAGAGAAATATGTGAATTGGGACCAGTTTGGGGCAGGTTCAGTTCAGTTGGGGACTACAGAAGAACCATCTCCCTGCACTGCTGCCAGCTTATACAAATATTGAAAGAAACTTACGATGCGTGTGGGAGGAAGGTCCGTTCCACCTCTCAGTATTTTCTCCTCTTCAAAGAGAAAAGCATCTTATCTCTTGTTGAAATAGAAAAAAGAAAATACTTAACTCACTTCCCTTCTTGACTGTTCTGTTAAAATCTGCCCATAACCCCTCTACCCCCACAAACACACATGGTGCCTGTTCTCAGTCTGAAACTCCTCCTGTGGCAGGTTCAGGTCTGACTTTAACCCAAGCTCATTAGAGCTGTTGAAGCAGCCTGCAATGTTTGTACTACTTGGCATGTGAGTGGGAAGTTAAATATAATTTTGGATGTATGAGGGGGTTAGAAATCCCAATTTGGAATCAGCCCCAGGACTCCTTCTCCCATCTGATTTTACCAGGAATATGCTAATATTTTGGGTCTCATCTTCCTTCTGTGATTTTCTGAACTTGATGGGGATAGAGAGATGATCAATTATTATACTCAAAACCAAGTAGTGGCATACTGAATTTGACGTTCTTATGGGACATTCACATGGAAAGGATGTCCAATGATCATTTCTTAATGTAAATGCCAAATGTTGGTCCACAAAGAGTTAGAAATATAGTTCTCGAGCCCAAAGAGATACACGAACAGAGAGATAGTGCAAGGAGAGATGATGAGGGGTCTAAAAATTCATGAATAAGTTGTTTTAAATATATTTCCTGTGCCGTGAGAAGACAGGGGAACTCTAAGTGAATGTGTATTTTGAAATGCATATGCATTCATTGATTTATGTTGAACTGACACCTGCTGAAACTTATAGGTAATACAGCAGTGGTTGATTATCATCTTTTTCTTTCTCCTGTACCATGAGACTTTCTCAGGGCTCATATAAACATATCTCACTATGGCACTTAGGCAAGTGGGAAAAAGAAGGCATTGGTGCAGGTGTCTGGAAATAAATTGCTCTAATACAGCAGCTGTATTAAACTGTCATGAGCAATATTCCCATTGGGCCCATGGATAAAATACTGGCTTTAAACAGTGCCTCATATCTAGGTCCGGGTCCAGGACTCTAAATTATATCTGGGTTTAGCCAGTTGTTACAGAGGTAAGATGGATGTCTGGGAATTAACTATGCCAACTGAAGACCTCTGAATGTTGACAGAGATGAAACATGTTGATGGAATGCTGCACTTCAGACTGATAATATTAAAAATGGATTAGCTGGAGAGACAGTGCTTCTTGGTAGGATTAGGCCTAGCTTGGTCGCCCTGTTCTTAAAAATGAGGGAGAATCCCCAAGCTTTCCCTGTGGCACATAGAGATGATCATGTTAGATAGAGCTAGAGGTGAGAAACATCACTTCTAGGCCTAGCTTTGTTTGTGACATATATATGTCTTCCCACCAAGAATGAGAGTTTGGAAATTATATGATTTCTGTGGAAACTTAGAGCTGTAATATAGTTGTTTAAATTTTGTCTCATTATCAAATAAGTAGGGATTCCAAAAAAAAAAAATTGGGGGGCCAGGCTCTGTGGTTCATGCCTACTAGGGAGGCTGAAGAATGAGGGTTAATTCAGCTTACAAATTCAAGGTTATAGTGAGCTATGGTCACAACACTGCATTTCAGCCTGGGCAACAGAGCAAGACCCTATTAAGAAAAAAAAAATTCTTTGTTATATTTGGGGCTGTCTTTTCTGTGAGGCTCAGTCTTATTTAGTCACATGAAACTCTATTATAAAGTTTTGCAAATGTTATTTAATTGTGATCATGATGCTGTGGCTACTTAGGAGAATATCTTTTTTTACTTAAGGAGTTGTGCGCTAGAGAATTTAGGAGTGAAAAGTTATGATTACTGTAACTTTCAGTGTTCCAGGTTGAAAGGGTTTCTCTTATTTTTCTTATAAAATATATCTGCTACTGCCTTGCAGCTTGCAAAGTAAAATTATGACTTTCACAAAGATTATCTTGTTGACTCTTGGCTTTCTAATGCACTTACGATTAAACCTAAAATTCTTAAAATATCTAAAGGCTTTACACAATCTGGCCCCAGCCTCATTGTTCAGTTTCCACTAGTGCCGCTCCCTCCTTTGATCAGGAATCTTCAGCCTTTTGGGGTCTTCAACATATCATACCCTCTACCTCCTCTGAGTTTTTGCAAATGTTCGTTTTTAGCAATCCCACTCTGTGTCATCCATTCTCACAGCCTTCCTGTAACTAAGTCTTGCAGTAGTGGTCCACTCTTTCTTGGTTACACCAGAGTAACAACCCCTAAATCTCAGTGGTCGACAATAATAATAAGTTTCTCCATCTTGTTCTGACTTTTACAACAGCCTTCTAAGGGCCCTGGCCAATGTATTCCGTTCACAGAGCTTTCTCTGTTCATAGAGCTTTTCATCTGTAAAATGGGTTAATGATATCTACCCTTCTTATGTTGCAGGTCTTCCCACTGCACTTAGGTTATATTCCAGACGCCTAAGCACAGCCTTTGTGACCTGCCGCCAGTCCAGAGCTCTGGCCTTACAGAGAATCCCTTTCCTCCTTCTTCAATTTGCTCCCACTACAGTTATCTCCTTCACGTTCTTGGGAAGAACTCTACTCTCAGTGTCATATGACATTCCATGATCCTGGGATGTTTTTACCTCTGTTGCAGAACTAACTAGTTCCTACCCTCCTGGTCCTGGCTTAAAACATCCTCGCTCAGAGAAGCCCTTTGAGTTTGCTAAATTAAAAGTAAGAGCTTCACTACTGCTAGGAACTAATTTCTGTCATAGGGAGAGGCAGTAAGTTTAGTGGTTAACAGTGAAAGCTTTGGAGTCAGACTGCCTGGGTTTGAATTTCAGCTCTCAAACTTACAGAAGCCCCCATCCTGATCCCTGCAGAACACATTCCAAGACCCTCAGTTGATGCCCCACACCACAGATAGTATCAAACCCAATTTCCATCAGTTGGAATATATTTCTGTTTTCCACCCACAAATTTAATGGCTTTTCCATCTTAACTAAAAACTTACGCACTGTGGCCATAATTTTTACAGTTTGAGGTGTGACAGCAAAACTGGCACAAATTTCTTTTTCCTTCTTCACAATTTCACAGATAAAAGATTCATTCTTACCATAGGTCTTAGCAAGCTCAGCATATATATTTTTACTTTTGCCTTTTCACTTAAAGGAAGCACTCTATGGCTTCTCTTTGGCATATCCAAGTTGCCATGAACACTATTCTTGTGCTTTGGGGCCATTATTAAATAAGGATTATTTGAACACAAATACTGTGATATTGCAACAGTCAATCTGGTAACCAATGGGCAGGAGGGTCAAAAGCGGGGATCTGTTGGACAAAGAGATGATTCATGTCCCAGGCAGGATGGAACAGAACAGTACGAGATGGCTCGAGATTTCATCACACTACTCAGAACAGTGTAAACTTATGAATTGCTTTTTTTCTGGTATTTTCCATCTAATTTTTTCTAGCCGTGGTTTACTGTGGGTAACTGAAACCACAAAAAGTATAAACCATGGACAAGGGGAGACTACTGTATTTACAAACTCAAGGCAATAGAAATGGTAAGAAAAGGGTAAAAAGATGCAATTTGGGGGGATAGCCTTCGGATGTTCCTAGTGCTTACGCTGGTGAGGAGGGAATGGGTGTGGCAAGGTGGGGCCAGGGCTTGGCTGAGTCAGAGCTGTAGAACCGAAAGGAAGTTTTTGGCAAATCTCTTGTCCGTTCCCAGCCTTCAAGAAGATGAAAATCTGGAACTGAGAAATGCGTAGTGTCTTACTGAAGATCTCTGGGGATGTACTCTACGTCCATTGTACCTGACTTAAAAACTATTAAAACATTCTTATTCCTCTCTAACTGCAGTCTCTCTTGCTTCACTTAATCCTATTTTGTCTGACAATCATAAGGACAATCTGATCAACACACTGCTCCCAAAATGATTCTCCCCTGACTATGGCAAAGCTGCCAGGACCAACGTAGAGGCTGCAACATCATAGTCACAGCTAAGCGAGAGAGGCTGCTCCAGTGGCAAATGGCACTAAGCTACTTGGCTTTTTTATTAACACTAGAATATAAAGGTTGCCAGTGGAAAGCCCTTGTAATAACAACCAACTGCTCCTAAGCTCTGAGTCCTTAATGAAACCCCATCCTCCTCCCCAGAGGGAGGGAAGAATTGTTGGTTTTCTCTCTCAATTATTTTTCCAGTCTATTAAATTGTCACACCCCCCGTGTCTCTGCGAGAGTTGGGTGTCATCATAGCTCATCTCCTAGAGATAGGAACAGTGCTGCCAGAGGAGACGTCTCCTGAGTCTGTTTCACCACCACCAAAGGAAAGAAAGTGACGATGGAAAAGCTCAAAAGCGGCAGCAGTCGACGTCCTGGAGAGATTTATGAGACACGCAACAAGCGGAACGAGAATGTTTGTGCCACTGGGTTATATAAAATATGCAATTTTAATCCACTAAGCAGTTTATCTTTTCACGCAGCTTAGTTTGCTGGGATAATTACCTTCCTGAGCGGTCCATGTCATGTACGAGGCAGAGTGTGTGGAAAATACGCAAATCTGTGTGTGCTGTTGGAAAATATGGCAGAGGAAGGATTAACTCGAATGTTGCAAAACACGCCGTAGACAGTTAATGCAGGAAGTGTGCTGAAAGTTTCTCTTCTGTCCTCAGCAAAACTGTTAAGCTTTACTTTCTCTTAAGGATAACAACAGCTAATGGAGCCCTCACCATACTTTGTAGGTACTGTGCTAAGTATTTTTCAAGAGTCACAGAGGTTCAGAGAGATTATATAATTTACCCAAGGACAGGCTGTTGAGGGTATGCCTGGGCTTAGACTGAAGGCCAAGCAGGCTGCCCCAGAGCCTGGATCTTTTTTCCAGACACAAGCCTTCTGCACTCACTGCTTTCGAAGACCAACACCTCCACCAGTGTGTTAGACCATTCCCCTCTTGCCTAATAAAGACACAGCTCTAGCTGTTCTCCCCACTCTCTCCTGAAACACTGATTTTCCCTCTATCTCTTTGATCTTTCCTACCAGCATGCACAAATGCTATAGTTTCTTCCATCCTAAAGAACCTCTGTTGACCTCATTTTCACCCCCAGTTACCTCCCTATTTCTCTGCCACTCCTCCTTCATAGCAAAGCTGCTTGAGAGACTTATGTATACTGATTGTCTCCGATTCCTCTCTTCTAAATCTCTCCTGATCCCGCTCCACTTAGGCTTTTATCCCGTTTCAAACACTTTTCCTCTAACAGTCACCTGGCATCTTCATGGAAAAGTATTTCACAGCTTATTCCTAGGACTTCTTTTTTCTGTCTACACTCACTCCCTTGTGCCAATGACTCCAGAATTTCTATCACTACATCAAACCCTCCCTGATATCCATCTTCTTATTTCATATCTTCACTTGGATGGCTAATGGCCATCTCAACTTAACATATCTCAAACTGATCTACTCAGCCAAATCCAATCCATCTATAATTATCCGCATCTTAGTTGATAGCAACTCCATCCTTTTAAGTTGCTGAAGCCAAAACCATAAAGTCATTTTTGACTCCTCTATTTCTTTCATACTTCACATCTAATATTTCTGGAAATCTTATTGGCTCCATCTTCCCTGAATATCTAGACTCTTACTGCTACTCACCCTCTACTGGTACTGCCCCGATCCATGTCAACATCATATTTTACCTGGATTATTGCAGTTGCCTCCTTAGATGCCTGTTTCCTCAACCCCTACATCCTACATCCTAGTCTTAATACATAAAGCCATAATGATACTTTAAATTTGCTAGTCAGATCATGTCATTCCTTTGTTTAAAACACTGCAATCGTTCTCCATTGAACTCAGAAACACAAAGTCCTTATAAAAGTCTTTAAGTCCCTACATAATGTGTCCCATCTCTCCTCCCCATCCCTGACCTTATCTATGAGTCACTCTGATTTAGACGTAATGTCGTCTTTGCTGGGTCTCCTGGCTTGTCTCTCTGCTTGGAATGCTCTTTCTCTAGATACCCATATGGTTTGCTCTCATTTCCTCTTTCAGGTCTTCCCTCAAATGGCTCTTCCTCAATGATGTCTTTGCTAACTACTATATTTTAAATTGTCCTGCCCCATATGCACATGAGTAATCTATTCTCCTTCCCTGCCTTATTTTCTCTATGCTATTCATTGTCCTTTAATATACTACATAATTTACTTATATATTTTGTTTACTGTCTGCTTCCCTTACTAGGATACAAATTCCTTGAAAACAGTTTTGCCTGTTTTCTTCACTGCTGTATCCTGACCTCAGAACAGTGCTGGAAACATTGCTAAGTGACCGTTTGTTGAATGAATGAATAAACAAATGAATGACTAAGTCTTAACAGTCATTTCCTAGAGAGTGGTGGAAATGACATCCCAGCTATAGAGTCATCTTCCATGTGGGTTGACGTGCTGCCCTGCAGTGGTATTAGAAACTGTTGCTACAACCCCGTAAATTATTATGTTTACATTCACTTATGAGATGCAGTAGAGTGTGGGGTTATATGCATACGCCTGAAATCAATGACTTGGGTATGGATTCTATTATACCTCTGGCACTTGAGAGCACTTTGAATAAGTTTCTAAAACTTTTCACATCTCATTTTTTCCCTCATCAGCCAAAATGGTAGTAATAATCTTACCCAAGAGGATTGTTGTAGAGGTTCAATAAGTCACTATACACAAGTGCTTAGAATAGTGCCTGCCACAGGGCTTAGACCAACACTATATAAATGGAATTATAATAACAATGATAATGATAAAGATAACATTTCTGTTTATTAAGATAATTCAAAGAGACACTATGAAAGACTCTGAAAATGCTTCCATTTTTAAATAAAGCAACTTAAAATATATTCTATACCCTGTGAAATGCATCTTAGTGACATTATATTAAGGAGACACTTATCACAAAATGACCCATGAGTATAATAATTTTGTAAAAGCAACTAATGTTTCTTGATTACTTACCAAGTGCTAGGGCTGTTTGAGTCACTTTACATGTATTTAAAGATACAGAAACCGAGGACAGAGAAATTAATTAATTTGCCCAATATCACCAAGCTATTAAATGATGCAGACAGAATACAAACCTGACGATTTGCATAGCTCCTATAGTAGAAGAAAAATGCTTTCACTGGAGATTCCTAACATGCAAAGGAATATCTTCAATTCACTGCCTAAAGAATTTGTGTTACTGAAAACAACCGGGATAGGTTACAAATGCAGCGCATCTGTAGGAACGCAGATATATCCTCTAAGATTTACAGGTTCAGTAATTCTCAAAGTGTGGTTAGGATGCAGTTCTCAAACAGTTTCAAGATAGGTCGTGAATAATTTTTCCTCTTAGTAACATACTGAAATTTGAAAATGATTTCGAGTGAATGCAAGGTTGTCACTGAAATTATGCCATTCCTCCTGTGATATACTTTCTAAGCAGAGAGGGAAAGGTCACACTTACAACTAGGATGTTGAGAATTACACTTAATAGCATCTACATTACAATAATTCTTAGCAGAGAATGATTACTGGTATGTAATTAATAGTTGTGATTACTGTAGCACTTACAAGACATGGTTATATAGTTATATCCATTTCTGAGGCTTCATCAAGATCTGGGCATATGCATGGGAAACGGTCACTCAGTAGAGCAGCGTGTGTTGTGTAGGTTACAGCAAAAGATGAGGTTGAGACCTCTTGAACTAGATGACAAGGTTTAAATACGTGTACAAATTTGCCTAGTTAAGTCTGCTCTCTGCACTATGCAAGTTTGATGTTTAGTTGAAGAAACATAAAAAAAAGTGCTGACTGTAATGCTAGTTCAGAGAAAGGAGAGCTCATAGCTGGGTGGTGGCCAGTGAAAAGTTTGTCATTAGGGTTTGTGCTAAACCTGGTCACAGTAAAAGGAATTGGTAGGCAAAGGGAGACTCCATAGTCACAGGGCAAGAGTTAGTCACTCACTAAGAGGTATTTCAGCTAGACTCATGCCTTCAGCAAGAGTGAAGTCTGAGCCCAGATCTCTTCAAGCTCCTGGGAAACCCCATCCCTCCCAGTTTTTCCCACCCCTGACATGCATCACCTGTGATGACAGTCACCATAATAAACCCAGGACTCCTTGGGAATCCATCATCCCCTGGCCACTAATAACCTACATGACTCTGTGTATCACTGTTGCTGACCTTGGCATCTACTCCTTCCTCACATCCTGCATCCATCTCACGTCCTATGGGATCCTCCCACAAATTCCTCATACCTTCAGTGTCTTTAAGAAATGCTCATCACCTTCATCCTGGGTCTTCCCAGAGGACACTGCCCCTCCTGAGGCCCTCTCACTGTGGGATTTCTCTCCCCCACATCTCTCCTCCGAGGGCCTCGGGGGGTGGGGGTGAAGTGTCTTCCTTGCTCTCTGTTGCTACTTTTAGACTTGTCTTTGTCTTTACTATCTAACAAACCCACTTGAACCTCATATTGAGCTCAAATATATACTACCCCCTCCTTAATGTCACTGTCAAATGACGTCTGCTTCCTTACTCCTTATTCCTTAAAGATTTTGGTTCACTGTTTTTCCCTATTTAACCCTTCTTCTGGAATAATTTCTAGTGAAGTAAAAATTCACCACAGCTGATTTTTCAACACACTGGCCTATTAATTCCTGACCTTTTCCTTCTCCAGTCTTTTTCTCTTACCCATTCCCTACCTTTCATTAGGAATAACCACAAGCCCTCCATAGTCCCATTTTCAAACATTTCATTCACAAACCACCATCTCCCATCTCTCCAGCTCATCTCATTTACTAGCCTGATTCCAGCATTCTGTTCAGCCCACAATGATCTAAAGTCCCTGCTCTTAGTAAAGTTGTTCGATTTGGTGTTATCACTATGTGCCTACCTAGTTTCACTGGTGCCATAGAAGTACATTAAAAGTTAAAGACTAAGGACATAACAAAAATGCAGAGTAAGGATGTCTAAGAATCCTGTCCTCTGTATAAGCAAGAAGAACATTGGAATATATTGTCAGAATCAACATTTTCAGAACTGCGAAAATTAACTAAAGACTATAGAAACCCCCAGAATGTTTGTTTAGGAAAAAAACAGCTGAATGTGTAGATATGATCAGTGAGCGTCGTAGCATTTTAACTTTCCATATTTGTATCCCCTCCTCTCCCCACCGCCACAATGGCCTGCAAACCAATAGCCCGTAATCACAGTAAAGACCAGAACCCTGGAAACCACTGGAGGGAGCAGAATGGGCTGGAGCTCCTTCAGAGTTCTATTATCAGAGAATCATCATTATTTGACCTCTTCTGTGGTTTCCTAGAAGACCTCACTAGCAAGGCTTTCATTATTTAACCTAACATGGAGCTCAAAATCTGAGGCAGTGGATAACAAATAATAGGCTGATAAAAAGATTAAGGAAATCTTTGGATTGAGACATCCAAAGGGGACTTTGAAAAGCTCTGACATATTTCAGAGAATCTAGAAAGTCATACACATGCACATAGGGCTGTGCGCATGCTCAGGGCTACGAAAATGCTCTGGAAACACCTGAGAAGGTTCTAAGCTCTTACCTTGGGCTAACTTTGAGGCTCTATATAGCAGCAGGAGGTAAAGGCTAAGTCAGGGTTAACTGTCTAGCAGAATGTTGAAGATGTGCCCCACATTTTTGCAAAGGTCCTCAGTGATGACTGTGGGAGAACTTACTGGTTGCAGGCATTTAAGGAAATCTCTATTCATTATCTGACAACTGATCTAACTAAGCAGTGCTTTCAGTAGTCATACAACAAAGAATTAGCTCAAAAAAGTCACTGAACAAACAACAAACCCTGGGTAAAAGGGAAAATCTGATTTCTAGAGTTGCTATATTATTTAAAATTTTCAGTTTTCAACAAAAACAAAGAATAGTATAAGACATTCAACAATACAAGAAACTATGGCCCATAAATAGAAGAAAAGGTATTCAACAATGTCCCTGAGGAAGTCCAGACATTGGACTTATTAGACAAATATGTTAAAGCTGCTATTTATGTTCAAAAAAGCAAAATAAGCATGTCTAAAGAAATGGAAGTATGAGAATAATGTTTTACTCAAAGAATATCAATAAAAAACTATACACACATATACATGTAGAAATGGAAAAACACAATAACTGAAAAATTTGTAGAAAAATCACCAGATGGCTTCAACATCAAATTTGAGCAAACAAGAATAGAATCAGTGAATTTGAAGACAGGTCAATTAAGACTGTCTTGTCTGAGACACAGAGAAAAGAATGAGAAAAAAAATAGAGCCTCAGAGACCTATGAGATCCATCAAGGATACTAACCTACACATAATGGAAATCATGAAAAGAGGGAGAGAGAGAGAAAAACTCTGAGGGGAAAAAAAAGGGCTAAAAACATGTCTGAGAAGTCCAAGGGACTCCAAATAGGATACATTCAGGGACACACAGCAATTGAACTGTTGAAAGCCAAGAAGAAAATCTCAAAATCATCAAAGGAGAAGAACCTGATCATGTAAGAGGGAGCTCAGTAAGCATAACAGTTGATTTGCTACCAGATACCATGGGGACCAGAAGACTGAGGAATGACAACTGTCAGCCCAAAACTCTACATCTAACCAAATTATCCTTCCAAAATAAAAAGAAATGTGTACATTCTCAGATGAACAAAAACTGACAGAACTCATCACTGACTTGACCATCGTATAAAAAATATGATGGGAGTTATTTAGGTTGAAGTGCAGAAACACTAGAAAGTAACTCTAACCCACATGAATGAAGACGACTGGTAAAAGTAACTACATGTGCAAATATAAAGGACAGTATATATTTTTGCTTGTACTCTTTTTATTCTATCTGATTTAAAAGAAAACTGCATAAGGCCATAAATATAATTTTGTGTTGAGTGTATGATGTATAAAGAAGTTATTTTTATAACAATAGCACAAAGGGGGATGAGATGAAGCTATATAGAAGCAGTTTTCTTGGTACACTATTGAAATTGAATTTGATTAATATAAACTAGGTTGTTTCAGATTAAGATGATAGCTATAATCTCCAAGGTAACCACTAAGAAAATAACTCAAACAAAGAGATTAAAATGGTACATCAGAAAATATCCATTTAACACAAAAAAGGGCAATAATAGAAGAGGAGGGAATACAAGATACATAATAAGTATGGATAAATATTAAATATGTCAGATAAGGTAAATGTCTTATTTTTTAATAAATCCTACCTTATCAGCAATCTACTGAATGTAGCATATTATGTTCTCAAGAAATGGAGACTAGCAAAATAGATTAAAAGAAACCATGATGCCACTACATGTTGTCTACAGGCATACACTTTGATCAAACACACAAATAGGTTAAAAGGGAAAGTATGCAAAAACAGACAGCAGGCTCGCAGTAGCCAAAAGAGAGCCGGAGTGGCAATACTCCAGTTCTTTTCTAGGTATCACACGAAATAGAATTTAAGACAAACAAGTTACTGGAGATAAAGAACAATAGTTTTTTAATGATGAGAGTCAATTTATCAAGAATACACAACAATTATAAGTATATAGTCACCTAACAAGCCCTAAAATACATGAAACAAAAACATACAGAATTGAAGGGAGTAAGAAAATATAATAATAATAATTGGAGACTTTAGTATCTCACTTTAATATCTTCAGTTATGGATAGAACTAGAATATCAAGAAAGAAACAGAAGACTTGAACAACAATATAAACCAACTAACCATAAAGTATCTATCAAATACTCCACTCAACAATAACAGAATAAATATTCTGCTCAAGTGCCCCTGGAATATTTCCCAGAATAGACCTTATGTTAGTCCACAAAGTAAGTTTCAATTAATTTGAAATGATTGAAATCATAAAAGGTATGTCTCCAACTACAATGGAATCAGTAACAGAAGGAAATTTGGAAAATTCAAAGATATATGTAAATTAAATGATATACTTCCAAATAGCAAATAGATCAAGGAAGAAATCACAAGGGAAAGTAGAAAACACTTCAAGATGATTGTAAACAAAATAGCATACAACAATTTATAGGATGCAACTAAAGTAATGCTTAGAGGGACATTTATATCTGTAAATAACTCAAGTTTTAAAAAACATACTTCTCCAAAGTGATATACAAATGGCCCATAAGCCATGAATAGATGCTCATCGTCGTCATTCATTAGAGAAATGCAAATAAAAACTACAATGAGATATCACTTCATACACACTAGGATAACATACATTTTAAAAAAAGATAACAGGTGTTGGAGAGGATGTGGAGAAATTGGAAAGCTCACGCATTGTGGTTAAAAATGTACAATGACGCTGCCAGTTTGGAGAGCGGTTTGGCAGTTCCTCAATGGGCTAAACATAGTGTTGCCAGAATGACCCAGATATTTTACTTTTAGCTGTCTACTTCAGAAAAATTGAAGCAAATGTCCACACAAAAACTTCTATGTATACATTCACAGCAACATTATTCATGATGGCCAGAAAGTGGAAAGAGATCAATGACCATAACTAATAAGTGGATAAACAAAATATGGTTATTGGAACAATGGAAAATTAGCCATATAAAGGGATGAAGTACTAGTTCATGCATGACATGGATGAATTTTGAAGACATCCTAAGTGAATGAAGCCAGACACAAAAGGCCACTCATTTTATGATTCCATTTTTATTAAATGTTCTGAATGGGCAAATCCATAGGAACAAAAAGTAGATTAGTGTCTGCCAGGGGCTCAGGAGTAGGTGAAATGGAGAGTGACTGCTGATGGGCATGAGATTTCTTTTTGGAGTGATGGTAATACTCTGAAATCAGTGATTTTGAATGCACAACTTTGTGAATATTCTAAAAGCCACTGACTTGTACACTTTAAAAGGGTAAATCTCGTGGTATATCAACTATATCTCAAATGAAAGTAAAACGTTGGGTCAGAAATAAAAATATTAACCTCATGAGGAAAATTATAAAAGACTTTATCACTAGGGTGCAGTCATAAGGGAGGTAGATTGTGAGCACTCTGCAAACAGGAGACATTTCCATAGGCTTGGAACAAGGGAACAGAGGCAGGAAAGGGTGACATATGAATCAGAAATGAATGTTTCTCTCTTTGGCTGCAAGGGGATATTGGGGAAAGAGATTAGAGTGGTTATTTGTGGCCAGGTGAGAGAGGAGTAACACTGGATGTCTAAGTATGTTGCAGGCCAACTGTGTATGACCCTGGCCTTAGAATAAAGTTGTGGAGTACGTAAAATATGCTCAATGATGGTTTCAAGTTTTGCTTTCATTTCTCTTCACTGTGTGCATCTAGTACTGTATCATTGTGAGTTTTCCTAGCCAGAGAGTAAAGGACTCAAAGTCCAAATTGCTCTCAAATCATAAAATGCAGACAGCCTCCTGGTTCTATATAATTATGAAGTTAGATCTATACTTCAAATTCCAAAATAGCTTTCCAGGGCTGAACTTGTGCATCTCCAGTGATAAATCTGAGCCATGTTCCCCAACACTAAAGGAAGCCCACAGTTGCCAGGAAAGCACATTTCCCATGGACCCAAGTCAAACTAATGATTGGTTTATAGTTCAGTTTATGGTTTAGAGAACCAAAATATCCCCCACCTGCCTTAACAAGAATTTATAGCTCTGTTGGTTGCCTTAGAAGGCTTGCCTATAACCCATGAGAAAAGAGAGATGATGGTAAGGAAAGATTTAATTTGTTTTTCTATCTGTACAAGATCTCGATTTGAGATAAATCTTAATGTTCAGCTCTCAAGCTGGCAGGCATACCTGTAAAATACCTATTACATTGAAAGTAACTCTGATGTCATTTAGTCTATTCTGCTTTTAAGTAGAATGACACGCATGCAAACTTGGTTGTCTAAATTTATCTATCTTTTTTCATCTACTCTACATCTCTCTACCACCCCATCTTCAGGAAGTAGCTCTTGGATTCTTTCACCAACGCATTCTGTCATCTTTTAAAACAGCCTCAGGAAGACTGAATTCATGGTGCTCATCTTTAGAGGGAGTAATATGGGGCCCACTTGGGTCTCATTCCTCTCTTACTCCTTTATTGGGCCTGATAAAAGGAGCTAGGAGTCACTCCTTCCTCCATTTTTCACACTCTATCCCAAATTCACAACTCTTCTACGTGGGGCTCTCAGAACAAACAGTGGACATGGTATCTTCTGTTGTTCTTATCAATGCTTGGGTTATGTGGGGTTATCTGTGCCAATGAGTCTATGTGCTTTCCAACTCATCCTTAAGCTTTTGACCTTATGGTGAAGTTATAATTTTGAAAATTCCTCTTTACCTTTTAAATTTTACCTTCACCTCTCTTCTAAGATGACTCACTTTCCAAATTCATTTATTTCTCCAGCTCCCTCTCTCATTTTGTCCATCTCAAACGACCATCTGGGGAAAAAAATAACATATGACAGATTGCAGAAATAACTCAGTGGTCTGAAGGCTGTGCTGATGGTTTGTGAGAATAACCCCATCCAACTAAAAACCTGTGAATGGTGATGACATTTTTTCTGGCTTCTGCTTCTGCTTTGGTTTCATAGATTAAGGTTCTAATGAGCCTTTACTCAAGTCTATGATCTGTGCTTTGCCTCTTGGCTGCCACCTTGGAAGAGAGAGTAGGAGATGACAGATTCACAGAGAAATTCATATTATATTGGCTCATTTATCAGCTTTCCACTAATGACTTAATACCTTAGCCCCATTGCAAATGCAACTTCCTCCCTAAAGTCATCCCTGATGTTGCAACTTGGAATTATGTTTTTTTTTTAATTTTCTCTACTAAGTATTAATTGCATATCATCTGAACTTCTACAGGTATTTATAACTGTAACAAAGGAAGAATGTAATTTGCGGGCATCTATTACATTTATAAGTTCCTTGAGGACAAGGTTAATATCTAAATGAGATCTCTATCCCTGTGGTGGTTAATACAGTATTTTTCATATCATAGTTAATAAGGCCATTTGTTGATGGAGAGATGTATAAGTTAAAGAAAAGGAGGAAGGAACAGGAATCACTTCATTGACAACTGATTCTATAGTAAAGGAATAAGGAATGTACTGAGGATAGAGTCAGTCTGAAGAAAGAAAGGTCCTTAGTGCTAAAGTCAAATCTTAGGCCCAGAGGACCTGGGGTAGAGACCTGTGATACTAATGATTTAACTGAAGACAGGAGATAGATAACAACTTTAGCCAACCACCTGGAGAAGTCAGGAGCTTGGCTGGGGCACTCTTAGTTCTGAATCTATAGGTTATAGCTACTAAGGCACAAGGAAAAAAAATGAAAAAGAAAGAAATATTTATCAACCATTTATTACATATCAGATACTATGATTATTAATTAATGCCTGACCTCATTCACTCACTTTCATTCTCTTATTTGTTTTCAGTAGAAAGAGAATTACATTCTTATTCTAATAAATCAATACTGGGACTATTCTTTCAGAATAGTTCTGCTCCTCTCTGGAAACTTTTTAAATATGAAAAGTTAGTGCAAGAGGTTCATTGAGGTGGTAGGGTGTTTTATCCTGTGAAGGATAAGAGGTAGAAGAAATAAGATGGGATAGATCTGATGTATCTTGGCCAACTTAATAGGGAGATATAGTGCAAAGAAGTGACCCACACTGGGCAGAAATGGCCAAACTCTGATAGCCCCATTGTGCTCAGTCATTGGCGGGGGATGCTGGGAAGGAAGGTGGCCTCAGCTGGAAAGATGAAGCAGAGCCTGATAGCACTAATGTCTGGAGGGTATCAGCTAACTGTGTTTCTTGGAGTTGAACAGCAAGTTCTTAAAGAGTGGTCCAGGTGGCACACCTCCAAAGCTGTCATGCTTTACATGTGATCTTAATTGATGTTGATCATGCTTGGCTGATCTTAGCATAGTGCCTCATGGATTCATAGAGCATCATACCTGGAAGTGACCTTGGAAACCATCCAGTCCAATCATTTATAAAACACATTCCAGCTAGTCCCAGCTTTCCCTCAAAGATGCCTCCTGGATCATTGTAGGAATTAAAAAACAAGAGACAATAGCCAGGACTCAGACTCCTGTAACCCTCCTTAAAAACACAGTGGCTTTATGTTCCGTGCTAGAGATGTGGGCTTCCATTCAGCATTCTATTTAAAAGGTAGCCTCTGCTACCAAAAAGTGAAAAAGTATAAAAAATAACTGATGTTATTCAGCAGCTCACACCCTACATGGTAGGGAAATTCTGGGGGTTTGTAACTTTTTAGAGCTAGTTTTACAGTAGGTACCAAGAATTATATGTAACCCAAAGTCAGTCTTGTCTATACCATAGCCCCACATTCAGGAATAGCCATAGTAGAGGGAAACCTAGAGACTAATGGGGGAGAGTCAGGTTTAGAAAAGGGAAGAGAGTTCCTCGAAGTCACATGATAACTAGGGGCAGGAATAGAACCAATGCCCTGACTCCCAATGCAGTGTTCCTTTCACCCTGTGATTATGCCCCTATGATTGAGCTACACCCAGACAAAACTCAGAAAATACAGTAGATGCTACTGAGGGAGAAGGATTATCAAAGTTCATTGACATCCACATGAAAAAATTAAATTAAAATTGATATGTTGTAGGAATATCTGTACTCCTATGTTCATTTCAAGATTATTTACAAAGCCAGGATGTGGAAGCATTCAAGTGTCCATCAATGAATGAATGGATAAAGAAAATGTGAAATATGTGAACCAAAATAAAATTTTAAGGCTCCCCCCCACCGACTGACTGAATGGACCCCCTCGTGGCCAAAGGAATATCCTAAAGTTGTCTGCCAGGAGGAGGGAGGTCAGACATGCCTCATCATGCCTCTCTCCCTTCTTGGAGTCCTTTGTGACCCACTGACAGGCCTAAGGGTATGCAAGACAAACCTGCAGGTCCTCAATTTGCATAACAAAACTATGTCCGGTGGCTTATCTCTGATAACCATTCTTTATGTTAAAACATTCCAAGCCTCTAGACAAAGCTTCATGTCTTTAACCAATTACAAGCGGAAGAATCTTTAAATACACCTATAACCTGTAAGCCCCCCCCCCCGCTTCAAGATGTCCCACCTTTTTGGGCCAAACCAATGTATGCTTCCCACGTATTGATTGATGACTTTACCTGTAACCCCTGTCTCCCTGAAATGTATAAAACCAAACTGTAACCCAACCACCTCGAGTCCACTTGCTCAAGGTTTCTTGGCAGTGGCTCCGGGTCATGGTCCTCAAATTTGGCTCAGAATAAACTTCTTTTAAATATTTCAGAGTTTGGATTTTTTTCCGTCAACAGGTTGTTTCCTCATCTGGGCAGGACTGGAGTGGTTTTTACAGCCTCTGCCCTTGGTTCCTAATTTCTAGTCTCAGGCTTTGGAGCCTGCTCAGATGGTCTGGAAAATCACGCATCTGTAGCAACTTGTTTTGAGACAGGGTCTTGCTCTGTGCCCTGGCTGGAGTGCAGTGGCATCATCACGGCTCGCTGTGGCCTCCAACTCCTGGGCTCAAGGGATCCTTCTGCCTCAGCCTCCCGAGTAGCTGCAAACTGTTCCACACCAAGCTAACTTTTCTATTTTCGTAGAGACAAGAGTTTGAGAGGTCTCCTTCCTGCTCAGGCTGGTCCTGGCCCCAAGCAAGCCACCTCATCTGGCCCTCTGGCAACTTTTTTAAAAACAAGAACAGAGTCAGGGTAAGCAGAGTTTAGACAAGGCTCAGTAATGTTTCCCAAAAGAGAAAGGTACTTTTACAGAACAAAAGGGAGCAGAGATGAACATATTACAGGTTAAGTGCATTGACCATCTGGTCCCCCTGCACGAGATTTCTTTTTTTTACTTTCAAGTAGGGACTTCTGTGTCATACCCAGATGTTTCTTTTACCTCAATTCATAAATTTTGCCTCTAAAGGCCGAAGGTTGTTTTGCTTTCTTCCCAACGTAAAGCTAAGAAATCTCTATCTTAGCGCACGGAGGTCACGAAGTACTGTTAGTACTTCACAGCGTCTCATCTTCCTCTAACCACAATCGGTACAGAATTATGACTAAAAAAACACTTTTTTCCCCTTTTTCTTCTTGGGCTAAGGAACCTATCACAGAAAAATAATTCCTGCTTATTATGAAATCTGCGGGCAGCAGTGTGAACTGCCCCCTCAGAGCGGGCCACGTGGCCAGGAGACACCGGAACGGGGCAACAGAGCGAGGCTCTGTCTCCAAAAAAAAAAAAAAAATTTTAAATAAATAAATAAATGTCTGGGACAACTGGACATCCACATTAAAAAGTGCAGTTGAATTCCTTCCTTACACTAGACACAAAGATAAACTAAAAACGGACCACAGCCCTAAGCGTCAGAGCTGAAACTAGAAAACTCCTAGAAGAAAACACAGTGTAAATCTTCATGACTTCGGATCACATGACGGGTTCCTAGATATGACACCAAAAGCACAAGCAACAAGAGAAAAAAGGAGATAAATTGGACCACATTGAAATTAAAAACGTTTGTTGCAAATGGCACCATCAATAAAGTAAAAAGACAACGCACAGAAAGGGAGAAAATAAGTGCAAATTATGTCCAATGAGGGGCAGGCATCCAAAATAAACAAAGAATTCTTACAACTCGCTAATAAGAAAAACCCCGAATAACCCAACTACAAAGTAGCAAAGGATCTGAATAAACAAGTCTCTAAAGAAGTCACACAAATGGCCCGTGAGTGCATGCAAAGATGTTCAGCTGCATTAGCCACCAAAGAAATGCAAATCAAAAACCACGATGCGATCCCGTTCCAAAAACACAAGGATGGCTATCGTCAAACAGATGGATAATGTCAACTGTTGGCGAGGATGTGGCAAACTTAGAACCACTGAAACGACGAACAAGTGAAATCACGTATCTTGCTAATGAGACCGTAAAATCACGCAGCCGCGGCGGAAAACAGCCCGCTGTTCCCCAGACAGGTGAGCACAGAGTTACCGGTGATCCGGCCTTTCCACTCCCAGGTATGTACCCAGGAGAGATGAAAACACACGTCCACACAAATGTTCACGGCAGAATTACTCACGATAATCAAGAAGCGGAAGCAACCCCAACACCAGTGATCTGATGTGCGGATAAAGAGAACGAGGTATATTCAGACGATGGGATAGGATTCAGCCACAGAAAGGAACGACCACTGGTTCACGCTGTAACACAATGAAGACATCTCACGTCGTGACGGAAGCCGGACACAAAAGGCCACTTACCGTGGGGTCCCACGGGGCTGAGGGTACAGGGTAGGGTGGAGGGTGAAGTATAAAGACCATGAGGCGTCTTTGGGGGTAATAAAAATGCTCCAGCACTCACTGTGGCGACGGCTGTACAGCTCTGTGAACACTCTGAGAGCCTTTGAGTCGTACACGTTACGCGAGCGGATTCTGCGGTGAGTTTCGTCTCAGTAAAGACGTTAAAAATAACCAAGGGCGGGTCTCAGACACCTTCTTGAGGCAGAAATTCAGTCTTGCTGCAGCAAACAGGATTAAACCTGTTTCTGAGTGGTGCATAATTTTAAGCCCGTTTCTGACATTTACAAGAGTCCTTGGCTGTGTTCTCTCTCTCAGCCTCCGGACGTCCGCACCGGGCAAGGCTGCGTTTCCGCTACGTAAGGTTGTTTTCACCTTGGGCTGAAAAGACACGATGCTTCAAAGGTTTGCAGCAGGAACGCCATTTTTAAAAAAGGGTCCCGTTTTTCTGTCCCATAAAATAACAGTCATGTTTTTTAAAAGAAGCTTTTATTCTGCCTGGCAAAGAATATTTTTATTCAGTTTTCGTCCGTTCTGCAACAGGAAATGTGCTCCACACGTCACCGTTCCCTTCCGCTCATGTCAACCTTTCAAACGTGTGAACTGGGTTTCCACGTCCACCGTGGCCTTCTTTGTATATTCTCAAGAACAGTAAGACTGTTTTTGTGGTTGTTTTAAAGAAGAGTAAAGACACATGGCACAGAATTGATTGTAGAGTCCAACACACAGACTGCCCGTGATTAGGCCTGGGTCTGTTCAGAGACTGTGACGTTCTCCCCTTCTCTGGTGACTCTATTCAGAGCCAGACGTGAGGTCCCCAGGTCTGGAAGGGCCGGCCAGGCGCTGGAAGGGCCCCACGGCCCCTGTGCTGGGCTGGCGGGTCGGGGTGGTTCCCGGGCTCCGTCTGCCTCCAGAGGAAGAGATGCACCTGAATCCCGCTCGGAGTCACAAACAGCAGCCAGAGGGCCTGCCTGCCGGCGGGCTGCGAAGGAGAAAGTTCCCACTGAGAAATACGCTCTCTCCCCGGAATCATTTCATTATGAAGGACCTCGTCAGGGTCCTCTTAACGTGGAAAGCGTGGTGCACAGCCTGCCTAGAGGATCTGCCAGCCCGGCCCACCTCGTGTCCTGTATCACCCTCGTCCGGAACCCCTGGGATGTGTCCTGTCTCTCTGTGACAAAAGTGGAGATTTCCTGTTTTGTTTTTTATATTTGCTGCCTTACACTACATCATGGCGTGCTTGGTTCCTTGGTCTGGGAGGCTGTACAGGGCAAGCCACGGAAAGGCCAGGGGTCAGTTCCTGCTCACGCTTGCCGGGGGCAGGGCAGTCCCCGGCACTGACCGAGTCACCCCCTTCGGCAGCCTTTGGGAAAGTGCAGCTCAGCTTAACAGCTGCTGGCACTTGGCAGGACGCCTGACACTGCCGTCCGTGTCCTTGGTGGGCCGAGCCTCTGTGTCATGGGCTCCAGCTGGACGGGGACACTCAGCCTAGGCAGGCCACGGTTCCCAGGAAGACCAGAGGACGGCCAGCGGCAGAGCCAGGCTGGAGTCCACTCACCTTGGGCGCTTCACAAAACCTCTTTGAGTTTCCAACTTCTCGTCTGCAAGTCGGAGGTAAGATGCCTGTCTGACGGGACTGAGAGGGTGCGTGTGGCACCTAAGGGCCCGCACGTATGTGCCTGAGCAGGCGGCGGCTCTGCCTCTTCCCACCAGACAGGAGACTCTGCCGTGGTGACCGCACCGTGCTCAGGCGACGTCAGCTCGAGGTGGTGGCCCTGGGCAGCACGTCAAGCACGGGGTCTGACTGGGTGTATCAGTTACCTTGTGAGTGGGAGATCGGGTTTGGTTTTCATCCCCTCTGTAGACGGGATCTTTGCAACATGGGGCCCGTGGGAGCGACGCGGAGAACAGACCGGTCCTCAGAGTCGAGACGTAAGGAACGGATTGAGCGAGGCGTTGCACTGGAAGGTTCTCTAAATAGTTTGCGGTTTTCTTTGTCCAAGCCACACGCAGCCAGGGACGGGAACTTCCGACTTGGTCTTTGGTGCCAAGCTGAGTAGATCTGGGAGAAGAGCAGGCTTCATGCTCCCAGGCTGTGAGTCAGGCCTTTGCTTTTCCATCTATAAAATGGGCAGTGGCCTGTGGTCTCACTGGCCTGACATCAAGGAGCCAGACGCACTGTGTCGCCTCACCCCGTGTCTGTTCTCCCTTCTTTCTCGAAGCAAACCCCAGTTGGGCGGGGTGCGCAGCACCATGCTGAGAATCAGTCTCAGTGGATCATAACTGGTCTAAGGGACTAACCAGCTTAGCTACCACTTTTCCGGCCTCCCCCGTAGCCATGAGGACCCGGTAACTCCACTACGGCCAAAGGAACCTGAGACCAAGGGAAGTAGGTGTTTCTGATAAGACAGTAGATGTGCCTGAATCGTCCCTTCTCCCCATGGTTCTCGTCTTGGACACAGATGTGATGCCAGGAAGTACAGCAGCCACTCTGTGACCATGAAGAGTCAAGTAAGAGCCGACACACCAAAGACAGGAGCAGAAGGGCATGACGAGTTTGGGTTCTGGCATTATTCAGGAGCCAAAACGATCCAAGCAGTTGCCCATTCCTCAACTTCTTGTTATTTGAGACCAAAAACAATCACAATTGCGTAAGACACTGTTTGGGTTTCCAAGACTTGCAGCTGGATGCATTTCCACAGAACTGCCCTGAGCACTTAGCCCAGCTCTCCGGTGCCTGCGTCAGCACAACCGCATGCCGCCAACACATCCGACGCCCCAGCAGTCTGGACGGCCTCCGACTCTCAAGAGCTGATCCCCTTCCTGGGATGCCGCCTCCTGGATAGGTCCCACTGCTGGTGACCTGGTCTCACACGGCCTCCCCAATGCCCGGCACTGCCAGTGGCGGTGTTCCTGCGGCCTACTGCGTTCCCGTCTTCCGCCTAGACCCGGGGTGTGCACCTTGCTCCCCTGCGTCCCCAGAGCTGGGCACTGAGTGGGGCTCCGGACACGGTCATTAAACGAGCAGGTGAATGCACAGTGCCCCGGCTGCTTGCACATTCGGGCCCGGCTCTCTGGGACTGCCCTGTCCTGGGAATCGGCCCGGGGGGATTCGACACAAGCATTCGGAATCCCCTTCTCCCAGGAGCCCTTTCCTGCCCCTCACATCACTCCACACAGGAAGTGCCTCAGCCCCCACAAGCCAGCCCCGAGGCCCCCGGCGGTGGAGACACCACTTGGTAACAGCCGGCCTGGGTCCCTGGGGTGAAGCCGTCCTCGCTGCCTACCTAATAAATCGGCTGGTGTTTGAGTTTTGAGCACTTACTCATCCTTTGTATTCTCGGCTGCCTCGGCCCCCAAAGCGAGATGAAGCGATTTTGCAAAACAAGTGATTCCCAGGAGAACACGAGTTTTCCGAGTCCAAGGGCTGCTTCCGCGAGGAAATCCAACCTTCTCCTCACGAGGGTGAAGTCGTTGCTCCTGAATCTGTCTCTGGGGATACCGACGGGGCTTCCCCTGTGCGTGCCAGTGGCGGGGTCCACGCACCCAGCATGAGCACCGCAGACGCTGCTGGCTCCTCCAGGCCTCGGCTCCTGCTTCCAGCTGGGGCCTTTCCCCAGAATCCTGCACCAGAGAAAAATCAACACGCGGCTGAATGGATCTTGGGGGACTTCTGACCCTCTCAGAGCTGCACGTGGTGGCGGTGCATCCTGTTCACAGCAAGGCGCAGACGGCCGGACAGCGAGCCCCACGGACATGGACCCGCCCCCGGCCTGGCTCTCCTGGGCCTGTCCCGGCATCCAGGCTGAGACCTTGGCCATTGCTGCACGGCCACCAGGCCCAGGGTGAGCCACCTCTAGCACCAGAACAGATCATCTGTTTCGGTCTGCTTCCAGAAGGTTCCACCTTGACTGTTAGGGATCCGTAGGGAGTAGTGAGGGGGAAACCGTCGCTATTCCTGGGACCGTGCAGACCCCGGCCTTCGCCGTGTCTGCAGAAGGACACAGGCCTGCGGTGGGAGTCGGGTCTGAGGCCCGGGGCGGGCGCCAGCTGTGCGGGGTGACTGCGCGTTGCAGATGGGGCCGGCGCGCTCCGCAGCCCCGGCCAAGCGGTGCGAGTCTCACTCAGAGCATCCATCCCGGCCCTCCGGTATCTCGAGGAATGAGACTCTGCTCGCCTGGAGGCCCCTCTGGTATCGCCCCCGGAAGAGGTGCCGCCCCGAGGCCGAGTGTGTGCAGCGGCCCCGAGGAAAAGGAGCCCCAGGCCCCCGCGTGGGGACGGACGGGGACAGGGCATGAGTGCAGAACACGCTTGCTGGCTGACCTTGAAGAGCATTCAGAGGACGCAGAGGGGCAGAGGTCAGAACCGAGGACCTGCAGGCGGACGGCCCTGGGGGCTGCGGTCCCTGAGGTTCTCACAGGGACTCGGAAAAATCAAAACCTG
>CAUYRT010015485.1:0-26629 GCA_963574885.1 Lepilemur ruficaudatus | reverse complement strand
CCCCCCCAGGCTCTCAGAATAGTACGCCAGGGCTGGAGCAACTTCGGCATGTCTGCAGAATGCTTGCAAGTCCTAATCCTTATCTTCCTCCCTCAGAAACTTGTGGTAGCTGGTAAGACGAAGAGGAAAGAATTTAATGTTTGTAGGTAAATTGGCTTCATCACAGAGGAGAACTAGGAATCAGACTCAGCCAAGATCTGCAAAGAGCAGGGACTTTCAAACATGCATCCTGGTTGAGGGGAATTGGTTGAGATTTATTTTTTAATGTACCTGGTAGAAAATGCAGTGGCAGCTGATCACGCTCATGTGTGAGACTCTGGTCCCCTCTGTGTATATACTTTACAGGTTCTCACTATTTAGGCAGGCATGTCTTCAAAAACTAGGCACACCTGCTAAAAAGAATCAGGTCTCCTTAGAGAAATGTCAGAGTCTAGGTTGGAGAAGGAAAACGTGTAAGGTGAATCTGGAACATTTTGCCGTAGCAGAAAGCATGGGAGACTACTGTAGTCATGTCCAAAGACACAGGATTCAACTTAAGTAGGCTCCCTCCAGCTTGAGATGGAAGAACACAAGCATCAGAGAGAACCGCGACTGCACTGAACGGCTACACGTCATCTGTGTTCAGATTCCTAAGTTTATAATGACACTTTATTTTTTATTTATTTATTTATTTGAGACAGAGTCTCACTCTGTTGCTAGAGTGAGTGCCGTGGCATCAGCCTAGCTCACAGCAACCTCAAACTCCTAGGCTCAAGCGATCCTGCTGCCTCAGTCTCATAATGACACTTTGAAAGTCAAACCTCACAGTCACCTTAGGCACATGCTAAAGAACTAAATCATTATTCTGATAACTACTTTCAAAGAAAGGATTCTTCTGTGCACTGTACCTTGGGATATAATTGAAGGAAAGTCTTTCTAGAGAAGAATTACACCTAACAAATATAGAAATAATGACAAACCCTATATGAAATCTTCCATCTATCTAATGATCATTAACGGATGCTAAACCATTAGCTGATGGGAACTTTCCAATGGAAGGATCAGACCTCGACATCTAAACTCACAGAAAAGCATCACTAAAAAGGGAAAAGCTTTCTGTGATGGGATACGCCTTCCGACGTGGGGCAGCAGGAAGTCACAGAAACACTGTGAGATGTTCTTGCCAAAAGCTGAACCTGAATCAACCAAGCACTGCTGTCTATCAGTAACTATCTGTTGACAGAAGACAGACGGATAAAGAAATTGTTAAATGATGCCATAGCAGAGTATCTACACAGCAGCACTACTGACATTTTAGCTTGGGTAATTCACTTAGAAGAGTTAAAAATATGTCAACAACTGTAATGTGTGGACCTTGTCTGGACCCTCACTCAGACCAACCAAATGTTAAAAAAAAAAAAGACTATCAGGGAAATTTGAATACTGGATATATGATCATATTAAGGAATTACTATTTGTTTGGAGTATGATAATACAAGGTATCCCAAAAGTCTCCATACAAAGGAAAAATTTTATAATGAATATTTTGTAAATAAAGATACATTTAGCTACAATTGTCCATTTTCCCTGTGTATGGTGACTTTTGAGACACCCTGATGAATGATGGTTATGTTTTTTGAAAGTTATTATCTCTTCAAGATATATTCTGGGAAGATGTTGGCCAGAGGGCACAAAGTTTCAGTTGGACAGGAGGAATAAGCTCTGGGGATCTACTGGACAGCAAGGCTACGACAACTAATCATAATGTATACTTGAGAACTGCTAAGAGAGGCCGGGCTCAGTGGCTCACGCCTATAATCCTAGCACTGTGGGAGGCTGAGGCGGAAGGATTGCTCAAGGTCAGGAGTTGGAAACCAGCCTGAGCAAGAGTGAGAGCCCGTCTCTACTAAAAATAGAAAGAAATTAATTGACCAACTAAAAATATATAGAAAAAATTAGCCAGGCATGGTGGTGTGTGCCTGTAGTCCCAGCTACTTGAGAGGCTGAGGCAGGAGGATCGCCTGAGCTCAGGAGTTTGAGGTTGCTGTGAGCTAGGCTGATGCCACAGCTCTCTAGCCCAGGTGACAGAGTGAGAAGGAAAGGAAAAGAAAAGAAAAAGGAACGGAAAGGAAAGGAGAAAGGAAAGGAAAGGAAAAAGAGAGAAAGAGAAGGAAGGAAGGAAGGAAGGAAGGAAGGAAGGAAGGAAGGAAGGAAAGAAAGAAAGAAAGAAAGAAAGAAAGAAAGAAAGAAAGAAAGAAAGAAAGAAAGAAAGAAAGAGAGAAGAAGAAGGAGGAGGAAGGAAGGAAGGAAGGAGAGAGAAGGAAAGGAAAGAAAATTGCTAAGAGAGTAGATCTTAAATGGCTCACCATAGGAAAAGAAGTCATGGGTACGTGAAGTGATGAATATATTAATTAGCTTAACTTAATCATTTCACAACATATTCATATATCAAAACATTATGTTTTACATCATAAGTATACACAATTTTTGTCAATTATACCTCAATAAAGTGGGGCGGGAGAGGAGGAAAAAATACTGTGAGACATAGATTGCATATAAATATGATCTTTAGTATATTCCAAAGAGTCAACTCAATTTGCAAACTCTAAAGAAGAGTTACGCCAATATGCAATATCTAGGATTTGCTTTAAAATGATCCAGTGGACGGCAGAGAGCAGAGGGTGAGAGTGTGGATAAAACAAGATTGGCCATATATAAATAATCGTTGAAGCTGGTGATGGGTACATTAAACTATTCACTCCATTCTTATGTAGGTTTAAACCTTTCCATTGTGAAGTTATTAAAAAAGACAAAAAAAGAGAAAAGAGCTGGGCGCAGCTGCCCGGCGCTGCTTCCTCCCGGGAACGCAGCGGCTCTGCAGAGCAGCGAGCCGGCGGGACGGAGAGGCCGCCCGCGCACGCGCACAGCGACGGCAGGCCCGAGGCTGGCCACTTCACGCAGAGCCGTGACGTGTGCCGCTGGAATGCCCTGGCGTTCGTGGCCACAGTAGGGCAGTACAGTGAGGACGGCGGGCTGCCTGTGCAGTAACTGTCCAGGGCAGGAGCGGGGAGGCCAGAGAAGAGGCCTCAGGTTCAACGCCAAGAGTGATGCTTCCGGTCCTGCACAGAAGGCGGACGGGCCTCCCCGCCTCTGGTTAAAAGAAACCCACGCCTTGCTGAGATTGGAGGGTGCCAAGGAGGCCCCATCAGCCAGGCCTAGGTGAAAGGAGGCACCCCACCGCGCTTTAGAAACCAGAGGGCAGGAACGTTAGCAAGAGCCCTGAGGCCTCGATCCTACTTTTGTAGAGCATGTGGGTGCACTTGCTCGTGCAGGGGTCAGTTTGCAGGCGGTGGGTGGGGGTTCCGTGACGGGAGGGATGATTTTCAGTTGTTTGCACGTCACAAGGTTAATACAAGAAATACGGAGGCGCTCAGACTGCCGGGAGCAGCGGCCCGTGGGCAGGGCTACCCTGAGCCACGCTCCCTTCCCCAGCCCCGAGCCATCAGCGTCCTGCCAGCTGTTCAGTAACGCCTGAGTGTCACCTTCACCCTGGCGGCTGCCAGGGGGGCCTCTTCAAGGGCACATCCTCTGTGATCCATCCCTTGTGGGCAGGGAGGGTGTGCCTTGTGGGCCACAGTGCAGAACAGAGACCTCTGTCACCCAAAGGACGCTCCGCGTGGCTCAGTTCAGCACCAGGCAAGGAAGAAGTGCGGCGACCCGGCTGCCTAGGGAGGAAAGAGCAAGGCGGCAGGCGGCAGAAGCAGCAGTCACCCCAGGGAGGAGTCGGGGGAGAAGCGGCCGTGTGCCCCTCTGGGGTCAGGATTGGAGCTGAGGAGAGGACACATCTATCTCTACAACCTCCTGGTAGGTCTTCTGCACATTAAGAGGGGTCACAAGCCCAGTCAGGGACAATTTGCCACAGGACACAAGCAATGAACAGGCAGCACACACGTCCACGTTTCCTGCTCCTCCCATCTCTTCTTGCAACTGAACAAGCCCCTTCAAACCGCAGCCTTCTGGAATCCTGTCAGTTTCCTCATTTCCCCCAGAGGCAGCATCAGTGAGCATTAACTTGTTTCCCAATTATAACCATCCAAAGTCATTCTCTCAGGTCAGCCGCTTCCTACCGAGTCTGCTGAAGACCACGCACAGAAAAACAAATTGCTTAAGAGCAAGGCCCCCTGTGGTACCCTTTACGGGGCTGATCTCATTACCGTAGCTTGGATTCCAGATGACAAGGATGACAAAAGAAAACTGCCTCCCTTTATTTCATAATTCAGCGTTTCCCAACCTTCCATCATGCATTTTGGGAAAGAGTTGTCAAAGATCCAGAGTTAGGTCTTCTAGCAACCCGGGTGGGAAAGAGAGGAAAGGCGACCCTGGTTCGGTCACATCGCCTTGGTATGCCAGAGGCTTTGCCTGTTAACACTTAAATTCCCTTTCCCAGCTGAGGGCTTACATTATTCATTTAAATGAAAATCTGAAATAGAACTACAGCTATCATCAAGAATGAGCAGGATTCTGTCATCTCGGCTCCCTGATCAGGCAGAGGGCCGGTACTCGGCGTTTGTGCAGAGCACAGGCGTGATTTGTCAACAGTGGGAGGACAACCCTGATGCAGCAGCGTGCAGCCCTGCACACCGGGGAGCTGAGGGAGGATGGCCAAATGGCAGGAGCCAAAAGATGTTCTTAGTGTTTGGATCCCAATGGAAAACTCTAGAGTGATGGCCAGACATGTTCCAGAAATCCTCTCCACTTCCCATCTGAGCCTGGCACATGGGCCACCTCCACAGTCACTGTCATCTTCAGTTTTACACAGGGACAAACGTACCAATGTGACCGACCTGTCACAAGTACTGACAGTGTTCACAAATGCCCCTTTCCTGCCAGAAATGCAAACGGAACCAACAGGAACACTGCACCTCCGCACGGTGGAGACTAGGGACACGGCTGAATGTTTAAAGCAAAGGAAAGTGAAATCACAACGCTGAACAGCGATTTGGAACAGATACGTACAACGGAGACTACTTCAAGGGAAAGCTGACACTTGTCTAAATGAAAAATCCAAGTGCACTTTCCAAAGCATCTAACTGGGAAATAGTCATTGTCCCTCATATAACATTCAGTGGTCAAAAGAAAAAACGCAGATCTTGCCATTCATCAAATTCAGTGTTGCTTTTCCACGTCTCCAACTGGGTGTAAGCTGGGAATGGGGTGGATCACAACTGCCTCTCAGGTAAGAGTCTCTCTTTGAGGATGACACACAAAGCCTATCTTTGGCAGCTCTAGGCCCCCAAACTCCAAATGATCAAGGCACTTCCACGTTCTAGATTAATCCCACCAAGGCAGGAGGAGCCCAATCTCAGAGAACCTCAGGGGAACTCTGAATTCCCCGCAGTTGGCTGGATCAGATGCCTGACCAACCGCAGAAGCTCCAATTCCACAAAAGCTTTCTGGACGGACCGGGTCTCTCGAGAATTTCACTTCCAAGACCACTGGGGCCGAGGGACAGTGGTGCCCTGCTGACCGTTCCCATCGGTGATCTTACTCTGGCCTCTCTCCTCCACTGTTTCATCTGCAGTGGAGCCTTGGCTGGAGCTGGGACTGATTCACCCAGAGCTAGGGCAGAGTGGGCCTTCAGGACCACCAGCTGCATCCTTAGCTAATGCTCTGAGAGGTGGTGGGTTTTTAATAAGCCGGATCATCCTAACAGGAAGTCAAAGAATTGGAACCTCTCCCTGCATCCCCCCAGAGCCCTTGGGACCTGAGCATCACCCTGTCAACTGTGGCGGCGAGAACTGTCATCTTTGGAACTCAGTCTCCTATGAGACAAATCTTTCCTAATGGCTACTGCCGTGAGAGACAGGTGACCCTGAAGCCTGTCATGTGTGGTATCTTCCTTTTGTAACAGCACTTACCACAGCTGTGCCATTTGTGTGGGTAGTCCGACTGACGCCCGGCTCCTGAGCCGAGCTGCAAGCACCGTCAGGGCAGGACGAGGTTTTCTTTCACTCAATATTGTTGGTAGCGCAGTGCCTCGTATACAGCCCGGCACTTAGTGACTGATAAATGTTTGCTGAGTTAATATTTATTCATGATATGAGTAAAATGTGGTCGTTTCAGTATTCTCAGTGCCTTTCCTTGTTTAACCACTCAATTGGCTAAACCCAAAACGTTGACTCTTACCGATACTATTTTTCACTTGCAGACTTACATAAACCAACAGTAATTAACAACCCTGTCGTTTTATCACGGAACAGTCTCACCGTACTCTCCCCCAATAAAAAATTTTTAAGTTAATCAGTTTTAAATCCCTATTTATTTATAGTTGACATATTTGTGTGATCTTTTTACGTGATCTAATTTAATTCTCCCTTCAACTCTTTGTAATAGGATTTTTAGTCCCAATTTACAGACAAGGAAACTGAGATGCCGGAATGTTAGGTTTTTTCAGGTTTACATCACTAAGTGACAGCAACTTAGTGTCATTAACTACTGCTCCTCTCAGGGGTTTTCCACCCACAGAGCTAGTTCAAAGGCAAAAATAATGCTATTTATTCTTTCTATATGAAACCTATCTATGGAGAAAGCCCATCTATGTGGGAAAGTACAAATTTGAGACAGTAACTCATGACTACACTTGGCATGTTTTTATGAATGGTCAATTCCATCATTAAAAAAAATTTTTTTAATCTCCTTTCCAATCAGAGCTGAATCACCAGTTCCAATAATTCCTGTTATTCATAGACTTCCCCTACCACGCATTAGGATAACTTGGATGTATTTGCACACCCTCTGGGTCACGTTCAATAATTCCCTGATAGAATCTTAACATATTGCTTCACTGGGACCCAAATGGCTTTCAACTCCTTGCTGAGTGCTCTAGCCACCTCTGTTTAGCTTACCTAAGACTATCTCCCAAAGGAAACTTTTAAATCAGAACACTTAATTGCCTCCCTGATGTCAGGAAAAGTACATGCTGAAACACAGCCAGCTTGGAAAACATCAGTGCAGCAGGGATGTGGCTTTCTGTCTTATCTAAGAGCTTAGCATGCAACAGTAGGAGACAGAAATATTGAGCAAGAGCTTGGGCCATGGAAAATGGAATCTCTTTCCTGTTCCTAAGTTTATCTTCAGGGGCTGATGGGTGCAAATCAGATAATGCATCAAAGCATTTTCTAAACCATGCCATGCAAACATTTATTACATTTGCCATTAATTAGAGAAACATTAGAAACAACAAATTTAAAACTGGGATTTGGGGATTATCTGACAGTAGGAATTGTTTCCATTCATTTTGACAATGAATAGCACCGTTTTCATTAGTAAACTGGCTACGTAAGTTAATTCCTGACAGCTGCCTGGGATAGCAGACGAGGCACAGTTGTCAAAGATAATAAAATTGTGTGATCAGACTGAGTTCCTCAAAAAAATAACCGGCTCTCTCATCTTGTTATTTCTGCTGCATTGCTAGGTAGAGCCTGGGAAAACTGAACTACCCAGTGAATGGTTGTTGAAGGAATGAATGAGTGAATAAATGACATCCTCTCGGCCCATTATCCCATCTGCAAAACAAGAATGATCCTAATGTGTACTGTGAGCTTTAAGGTCTTGTCTGATTGACACACACCTCCGAGCAGAGTGCCTGGCCTCATGAATATTCAATGAATGATTGCTCCTTTTTCTTTCTCCCTCCTTCCTCTTGGCGGGTCTCATGTTGCTTTGCTGCCCTCCTACGTGAGAATGGAAGTTTCCACGCATAGGAAAAGATCAACATGTGGCCCTCTGTGCTCCCCACATAAGGTCAGAGCACATTGCACTTCCAGAGTCCCGCCCCTGCCGTTTCCCAATGCTCCCCAGCGGTATGATACAACCAGGCCCGCTTCAGCCCCCTTCGGGATTTCTGGTATTAGGTCATCCTGAGTCAAGGCAACGCATCCACCTCTGGAGCCCAAACCCTTCTCTACACAATAGGACCCCTGCCAGGATTATAATAATCAGCATTACTCTTCCGGGTGACCCATGGCAGCATCTCTCAGGGTGGAGACCAGGCTCACTATTTCTTTCTTTCTTTTATGACACAGTATGAATGTTTTCAGCTTTTCTTTTTTGTTTTTGGCAGGGCTCAAATTTCCTAACAATTTTTCTTTTAGCAAGATAACACTTAAAGGAGAAATCTGATTGGGTAGCTGGGAAAATAGTTCACAGGAAAATTTTGTCCCCAGAAAGAGCTTGTGGTCAGTCCCTTCTTGACGTCTGCCTGTTGGAAGAGGCAGCATAACAAAGGCGTGAAAGCTGGAGGTGGAGATGAAGGCTGGGCCACGGTCCCATCTTTGAAAGACAATGAACTAAACTGTCAGGGTCTGAGTCAAAAAGTAGTGCTGGCTAAAGGGCAGTGTGAGCTGGGAGGATCCTTGGCTCAAATGTGGACAAAAGAGAGAAAATGAGAAGAGAAAAGCAAGTGGCCTGGGACTCAGTTTGGGAAACCAGAAAGGTCATCTCCAGATCTCTCTCGACCACTATGCTAGAAAGCCGGTCCTCTGCCAGGATGAAACTTGCTCGCACAATGAGACATGTGTGTCCCTTTGGTCACAGTGGACACTTCAACTAGCATTTGTGGCTAAACTTAAGTCATGGGACTCGGGATTGTAACGAAGGGGGCTGTGGAAATACCCGCATGTTTTCAACAGACGAACCAGACAGTTTGAGAGTAACCAGATCGAGTCAGAAAACACGGAGGAAACCAAACACTGGCAAAGGCACCACCACCCCATTCCAACTGTGCAGTAAAGGCTGCCCCAGAGACAGGGCCACGGAGGGACACAGAAAACCAGCAGGTGCCACAGTGGCAGAGGATGAGGGCCACCAGCTGTAGTCCAAGTGGGTCACAAAATGAAGTTTAAAAGGCAAGTGACAATTTATTTCAAATCAAGGAAATCGGCACCAGTACTTAAGAAAATGGCATACAAATGCAGAGAAATCTTTAAGTCCCACAGACTGCAGCTCATTTGGAGTAACACATAGCCAAAGTATAAAAACCACGAAAATGGAACAGGAGCTGCATCTCTCTGAGAGCGTGCTTGGCTGGCATTTAAACCGAGAGTTCCAATTCAGCCGAGTGTAGGAAGTACTCACATAATAAATCTCGGCGAGTATGTGTTTTACTGTTAAAAAGTAATTAAGCTACTGAACAGGCTGTCTCCTTAAACTGACAGGTGCACTCTGTCTCTGGAGCAACGTTAGCAGAGGACAAGATACGCTGTGCTGTCCAAAGTTAAAGAAGACGCATTTTGTGGAAGTGAGGGGCAGGTGGAAAGTGGGGCGAGTCCACTGAGGCTGACGCAGCCTCCAGGGCAAACCGGCCACTGGTCTACTTCCATGACCCTCCCACACAGCAGAGCAGCATCCACTCCCAGTATTCTTCCCATTCCAGACTGCTAATATGAAGCTCCCCTCCCCAACATGAGACATGACTTTTGTAAGTTTTGCATGTATTTTGCCCACTTTCTTCATTCTCCACAAGTTGGCTCCAAATGTCCCTTCAGTAAGGCAGCCAAACAGAAGAAACACAGAATCCTAGTATTACCTCCTTCAGTACTTTTTTTGGGCTTTCTCTTTGGATAAGTAGGGAAGGACAGTCAGTCCCAATTTCAGAATTCTGGGGTTTGCCATGTAAGTATCTTGGATACCAGAACCTTGTTCCAGAGACTCAGAAGTTTGGACCCTAGGAAACATGCCCTCTGGGGCACCTCCTGCAATTCATATCTATGCAGCAGAACTAAAGAGAAAAAAAATCTGCATTTTGTTTAGAAGCCAATGATCCAGAAGGTATGGATTATTAAAGATTTTTTTCAATTTCTCTCATTATAATATGTTTTGACAAAAAAGGAAGGGGCGTTCAAATACATTTCTTTATAATTTAGGATGTGATGAAAAGGATGGTGAGTGGGAGACTGAAACTAAGAGGAACATGATTTAGCATAAACATATCTTTTAGAAATACATATATACATAGATACGTACATGTATGCCTGTGGACTAAACATGGAAAAACCTATCCCTTCCACCGTAATATTGATGAAATAGAACTAAATTTTTCTTTTAACCAAACTTAAAAATGAAAGGACAAGAAATGCCCAGTTGCCACACACAAAAAATTTTTTTTTCACAATCTGGAATATAATAAGCCTTAGGTGCTGGGAGTTGGGGACAGAAAACCAGGCTTTGGGTCCATGCATGGGAGAGGACTTAGAACCGAGACTGGTGCACACCGCACAGAACCTTCAAGTGCTCCCCGCATCCTCCACCAGCAGAACGCTACCACCAGCCAGCGCAGAAGTAAACTACTGCTGGGGCTCTGGGGCAGCAGGAGGAAGTCACCTGAGAAAAAGAGAGAACACCTATGCACAAGTGTGGCACTAGACTTATACCACCGCAAGGTGAGAAAATAACCCCAAATGGTCTAAACCTATTCTGGCCCATGAAAGTCCCAAATTCCTGTGTAGCATTACCATCAAAACCTGGAACATGAGTCATTCACAAACTAAACAGCCCCTGCTGAAGATGTGTTCATAATCCACGAGGAAGAAAACCACCATTAGGGAGAGGCAACAGACAGAGCTAACAGAAAAATCAGCATCCCCAAGAGCTCAAAAACACAGAGTAATAAGTATGATTTCAAAAGAATGATGTTAAAAGAATAGAAATTATAATGCAAAACGAGTATTAAAAAACAGGCAAATCTGAAAAAGAATCAAAGACAACTTCAGAAATAAAAAGTTAAGGTGATGAAATTAGAAACTCAATGGCTGGGATAAACAACAGATTAGACAGGGATGAGAACAGAATTAATGAGATAAATACAAAGGAGCTCCGGAGAATACACAGTGCAGAGAAATCCAAAACATAGAACACGAAATGTTCACCGTAAGTCTAAATGAAATCACCGAAGGAAAGAACAGAATGGGAATGAGATAATGTAAATAAGAACATCTAAAATTTTGTTAGTGAAGAACACAGTTGAGACCTGAACAAAGAGGAACAAAAATAACCCTGTTGTCTAAACATAGACATGGAAACGGCCCCTTTTGTTATGACGGGGCCTGTTCAGCAACTGTGGCGAACGTGTCTTGCTCTTGCTCTGTAGACCTATCTTGCCCTCCCCCAAAAAACTTTGCTTCATGTTGAAAAATAAATAAAAATGATCATAGTTGTGAAACTAGAATATCAAAGACAAAACAAGGTGAGAAAATGAACTCATGCTTGTTACAGAATAGTCCAATAATCCCGACTGTACTTCCACATGCTGTGTGTGCGCCTCACCTCCACGGACGCAGAGACGCAGACCTCACACGTCCTGACTCGCTGGCTCTCTCACGCTCCGTGGGAATGGGTGCAGCTCAGCTTCCGAAAACCTCAATCTAGTCCAAAGTTTGTCAGACTCAACAACCTACTGCCACACACCCAGCAGTACCAAGCTATTTATCTGAATTGAGTCCTGGGTTTTTACTCTAAATTCCACTCGTGTATATACTATTCTACTGTATTACAACTGTCAATTTTTCTTAATGCCCAACTAGTTAAAATGTTGATTACCTAATTTATCCAGTAATAAAACACCTAGGTACATTTTGATGACAAGAACCCCATCTTGTGGCAAAATGTTTCACAACCAAGTTTGTGAAACACTGTATTGCCATTCTCACTCAGAAGATAAATCTGTGTTGAGAAGTTACCATTTTATCTGTTTTACCAGACAGTATTTCTAACCCGGCATTTAATCTTGTGTCTGCGATGGCACCAAAGTATGCAGTAAATCCGTGGAGCACAGTAATTCTGGGGCTTGGTTATTTTCAAGTGAGTTATTTTCAAGTGAAAGCTGGTAGTCTTTGCACAGCTTACTGCAAGAATATTTTAAGAGAAAAGCAAACACTGACTCTGGGTTACCTTCTGAAATATTATCATCTGTTCATTCTAGGGCGGGTTCAGACGGTCTACTTTCTATAAGATGAATTCATTTGGCTAAAGCAATCACAAGTCCAAAACTCCCCAGACCCACAACAAATGGCACCCTAATTATCGCCATACATAATAAAGCCACACCACATGGCACACTTGTATTTTATATCCTTCTTATGTTACTCCTCTAAAAGGTGGCTTTTAATCAATTTCTCTTCCCTTACTATTTTAAAAGGCAGTAAAACTAGATTCTAAAATATGCTCTCCATTTTTTCCTTTACTAGGAATGAAGACTGTCCCTATTTGGTTTTCCTAAAGAGATTCTGAAAGGCCTTATTTTTAATAAGCTAAAAATGTAATAAAGCACTGAGCATGCTACCTGGCTCAAAAACATTAGCCATTATTATTATTTTTATTATTATTACTGTTGTTAATGACAACAGAGTACTAGAAGACCCCAAATACCTTACTTTTGTTTATCTCCTTCAACTGTCAAAGCCTTAAAGAAAAATCCAGTTCAAAAAAGGCAAATTATTTTTTATCGAAAACAAAACAGAAACAATACTTTTCTCCTCAAAATCTGTTCTTGAAGGGTTTAAAAAGGACAGTAGATTAATATTAAAACAGCTTTTTATTTGTTAATGTCACATAAGAAATTTAAGCAAGTTACACTATCTTAAAAAACACAAACTAATACATTTTAATAGCGAAACCCTTCCCTCCCCCCTCAGCTCCCCCACCCCCCCAACCTCGCACTGCCCTCGTGAATTAAGAATCTAAGAGAAGTAACCATAAAACAAAGTTTTGCGGAATCCTTCATCCAGAGTGCTTACATGATGATTAGGTTAATATTGCCTTCTTACAAAATTTCTTTTCCATTTAAAAAAAATTTGTAACCTTGATTGCTTATTATAAAAAAATTCAGTACAAAAGTTCAATATATTGAAAAATGCTTCCCCCCCCCACAGCACCATTATATATAGCAGAGAATAATCAAGAGCAGATTGCTAACCTAGATGGAGCAATCTTCAAATTACACTGAGACACACAGTGGTTTATTTACCCTCCCCACCCTTCTCATAAGAAATTAAAAAAGAAAAAAACCCCAAAAAACCGCAGACACAAAAAAAAGTCAAAAAATTGAGGAATCCTTTCCAAACAGTACACAGTTAGTTCAGTGTCAATAATTCACATCTTGCAACAAAGTTTATGGATATGATTTCTTTTAAAAAACTTTCAGTGTCAAAAAGGAAATTAAGGCCATCAGATTCGCAGCTTAAAAATTCACATAAAGGAAATATAAAAATATTCTGTGCTTCTGAGAAGGCTCTGCACTGTATATAGGTAAGGATTACCATACGTCTTTACTTTGAGGAAGACAGTTGATTTGAGAAGTTTACATAATTGCACAACTTCTATTGGATGCTCTTGAGGTTCCCTAATGAGGAAAACAGAAGAAAAAAATTAGTGCTAAAAAAAGGATCAGTTTTCTAGAACGATATGAATCCTTTAACTATAGGGATACTACAAATCCATATTACCTAACTTCAAATGGGCCCTTATCATTTCTCACTTATCCTTTATAACGTTCTCTTATGGGCTTCTTTCCTATAATACTCCAACAAATTCCAGAACAGTGATTCTCAACTCTGGCTGCACATTCAGATCCTGAGGAATTTAAAAAAACAAAAAAATTCTGTTCTAGATCCCTACATCAATTAAATGAGAATTTCTCATTTAACTGGGGAAGGGTACCTATCTATATATAATTTTAAAGTTATTCTAATATGTGGCTGAAGTTGAAAACCACCCTTCAATAACCTCCTTTGATAACTTAGGAAACAGGTCAGTGAACTGCATTTGAATAACCACATCAGAGAATATGGCTTGGTGGATACTGAACTTCCATATCCGTAGGCATCTCCACCGGATTTGTCCTCAAATGTGAACTCAAAATGGCTCCTCTAGCCATATCTTTATCACCCATTAATTCCTTAAAACCTCATAATATGGCTTGTGACTCACCACCACTGACTGAAATCAAACTAGTTTCTTGGGGGTCACCAAAAAACTTCTAATCAATTCAAAAGGCCATTGGATTCATCCTCAAATACAAAGTCAAAATAGCTGTTCTGCCCTTCCATCTTCCCTCTGTTGAACCTTGATATCATTATTTTCTAGGATCACACAGCTAAAAACTTCACACACATCTTTGACATCCTTTTTCTTCTCTCACCCTCAAGTCAGTCATTAAGCCTTAATAAATCTCCGTTTATATACTCCCTCAGTGTCTCCACAATCTCCTTCTAGAATCCCCCGATTCAGTTTGCACAGTGATAGTCTAAAATATGTGTCTGAATTTCTCCTTTGCTGCAAATTGTGCAGAAGCTACATGCCTAGGCATTCTGGCCAATTTAACACCAATCTTTCAATTTCATTATCTCTCACATAAACCCGACAAAAACAACTGGATAGACAGATATACTTGGTGCTAAAGTCTTGACACATTCTCTGTAGTGATTTAAAGATCACCATAAATTCCTTGCCACTCCTCCCCACAAGAGATGGGAGACTGCCCTCACCTTGAATCTGGGCTGGCCTTATGACTTACCCTAAGTGAATGTGGTAGACAGCACACTGTGCCAGTTCTGGGCTGGCCTTTAAGAGACCTGGTGCTCTCCATTTAGCCTCTTAGCCAACTGCCATGTTGTAAAAAAGCTAGGGCTAACCTACTAAATTATGATAAGCCACATGGAAAGAGGTCTGGAGGATATTCCAGCTCTAGCCAAAGTCCCAGCTAAACGTAACTGAGTTCCACCTCCACCAAGTGAGTTCTATCTCCACCACGTGGAGCAGAAGAACTGCCCAGTTGAACTCAGTTAAACCACAGAATCATGGGAAGTAAGAAATCACTGTTTTAAGCCTCTGAGTTGTCAGGTAGTCTGTAAATGTAGCAATAGATAATTCAAACACCCTCAAAACACCATCATCTGACTTTTCTCTAATACCCAAATAACTTTCCATCCTTCAAAATACTGAACAAGCATCACTTCCAAGAGTTCTCAACTACTCTGGTGGCCTGGAGAGCCTTCACCAGTGTCTGACCTGTTATAACTCATGTTCTGAGCCACTTGTCTGGCATCTTGAGATATCCTCTTATATTGTTATTTCATTTCTAGTCATTATGATGTGTCCCATTAAGGGGAGGCAATGCATCTTGTGCTTGTTTCTTGTTAAAGCCAAGTGTAAAATAACTATTCTTAAATATTGCTCCAAAATGTATGAGAAAACATCCAGGTAAAAAATTCATTCAACCTCATACAACCCTTCTCAACACTAGGGGCTAAACACATAAAAGAATGTTTATTAGAGTAAGACTGGGACTAATGAAGCAAAGCAAATTTAAAACTATAAATCTGGAGACATGGAGACAAAGTCTTATCAGGATAAGGGCAGGGATTTCGATTAATGATCAGACTCAAACAGCTTGAGAATATAAATTGAGGGCTCATTAGTTATTAATAACTCCAATTTAATTATAATTAAAATGAAATTTGGAGTTTCTTTATTTCAAGGGCTCTCAAAAGTTCAAGCATCAGCTAAAATTTATCCTGCAATTAGGTAATGATTAGGAACTTAATATAGCAAGAATTTCATTTCATATTGAAGTTGATTACTTTGTCTTTTCTCTTAGTTTATATGTAGATACTTGCTCTAATTTAGTAATGTAAACTTTTTAATCACAGAACCCTACAGAGGAAAATAAGTTTTGGGGCATGCAATCTAATCCATATATACTTATTTATTAGTATATACATGTCCGATCATAACGTATTACATACATTAGAAAACAAAAGACAAAACTGGAATCTGATAGAATGATAAAAAAAAAAATTAAAAACGAAGGGCTAATACATTATTCCACTACTTTAAAGTATTACCTTGGATACCCCTTTAGGAAGTACAAACCCTAGTTAGTAGACAACTTCTCTGGTTCATCAAGTAATTGGGGCAGAGGGGAGCGGGGAACAAACCATACTACTGGTTTTTCATGTAATTCTGTTAAAATAAACATATTAAAATAAAGTAATACCTGCTGGTGGAAAAGTTCTTCCTCAACAACCACTCCAACTGCTGCTTCCTCCTCCTCTTCCTCCTCAGGTATGGTTGTTTTAAAGACTGTACTTCTTTGAGCAACCTCCTAAAAACAACAGTAGTTTAATTTTAAGTTAAAAACCATACTTAAAATCACAAAGCCTGCAGGTGAGAGGAATTTTTGCTTAAGAACCAGCATTCCTGGCCGGGTGCGGTGGCCCACGTCTGTAATCCTAGCACTCTGGGAGGCCGAGGAAGGAGGATCGTTTGAGCTCAGGAGTTCGAGACCAGCCTGAGCAGGAGCGAGACCCCGTCTCTACTAAAAAAATAGAAAGAAATTAGCTGGACAACTAAAAATATATATATTTAAAAAAAATTAGCTGGGCATGGTGGCGCATATCTGTAGTCCCAGCTACTCAGGAGGCTGAGGCAGGAGGATCGCTTGAGCCCAGGAGTTTGAGGTTGCTGTGAGCTAGGCTAACGCCATGGCACTCTAAGCCCAGGCAACAGAGTGAGACTGTCTCCAAAAAAAAAAAAGTCATTTCATCAGTCACTTTTGTTAGTGAACTGGAATTTCTGTATAATTAGTAGCAGTTCTTAGACCTTTCAATATTCCCTGCAGGAGAGCTACTGGTATCCAATTTGAAATACCTGCTGAGAAGTTTCCACTCCTTTCTAATCCCTTTCTGTTACTAAGAATTCTGCAAATGATTTGGCATACTAAATTCTTTATAAAATGCAACATGAATTCAGCTTAAATATCTTAGCTGCTAGCAAAGAGAAGGTGTTAAATAAATGCTGAAGAAAATGAAGCTGAAAGCCAATGTTGTAATCTCAGGGACCATCGTGGCAAAAGAGCTACCTGATGAGCGAGATGAAAAGGACAAAGCTCCTTTCATTCGTTCAGCAACTGGCTCCTCTTGAATGAAATGGAATCAAGACAGATGAGCCCTATTTACTAATAACATATTAGTGAGGTTCCAATGTATTCTGTACAGAAATAGATCTCCTATTATTAAGTATGGGTCTTACAGAAAAAAACTATTTCCATTTCCTACTAAAAGGCTCAAGTACAGATTACTTTCCTGTAGAAGATTCTGACCTGGCACAAATGCAGCGGTGTTTTAGTTTAAGCACAAGGCTAACCTGATGATATGGCAGCAAGTAAATGAGCGTGTCCTCCAGAGTGCTGCAGAGCATGTAATTTCATTCTATACCCTGCCCTAAGGTCACTCAAGAAAGATAACTTCACAGAGGAAGACACTAAAATTACTTCAGTGAAAGCTTATCTAACATAGCCCAGCTAGTTTAAGATGGCAGAGAAGAAAAACCAAAACCCAGTACCATAGAAATGAGACTTCAATTTTAAATATGCCCAAGGATATATTCTGCAAATGAAGTAAGGTAGTACAATAGTATTTTGTAGGGATTTGATTACTATTGCAGGACCAGGAAGGATGGGCTACTTTGAGTCTTTCAATTAGCCAGAAACTTCAATTCTGTGGAATCAGTCTATATTTACAAACACAAACAGCCATTTCACAAATATCAGTCTGTTTTAACCAAACTCGTAATATACAAAAGCATATTAATTCATCATTTGCAATGCTTTGAACCAAGATATCAACTAGGTCTAGGAGACAGCAGCATATGAAACAGGACCAAAAAAATCTCAAAAAGCTTTGAGTGTACCCAGCTTTTCTCAACTCATCTTAAAATGAAAAAGAAGTCAAAGAAAATTTTCTAGTACAGAATTCTCACATTCCAGCTTCTAGCAGCTCGTGGCAGTGCATGCATCCCACATGCAAACACTGGCTCTGAGGCTCCTGATGTTAACTTAAGACAGCCTCAGTGAGAAGCTTGGTAAACAGCAACTTGCCCAAATTCATTAATTATGAATTACTTCAACAGAACTACTTCTAATGTAGGCCTACTGTTAAGTGCTTTTCATTTGAAAACATTTAAAAACCAATTAATCTAATGCAGAAAGCCTGTATAGAAAACGACAGAGCATTTAAACGTCTAAAAAATCTAGATAGAAAAGTAATAAAACAAACAATTTAGAACCAAAAATTTATTGGGAACATTTAGATCCAGGAAAATGTTATTAATCAAGATGCTAACAGAGAAATGTTTTTACCCCACCCTGCAACCAAATCCCCTTAGCAAGGTACCCAACCGTAATTAAGTACCCTGAAAGGTACACATCAGTGTTCTCACACAACAGGTTTTACTCTCTCTACATTAAACGCATTATTGGTCTGCCCTGCTCGAAGACTTGGGTGCACAGAAGTACACTGATTCATTCAGCAGTACACTGAAACCAGCTGGCACCTGCTGACTGTGCTCACCTCTGCACAGCTCCGTGTCAGTCACATCATGCTGGAAGCCTGAAATCAGCCACATGCTGTGGTGGGGTATTATACCACAGAAATCAGCAAATGCTACAAACCAGGGTGATTGTTTATTGATGGAGAGTCAATTATTTATACTTATATATTACATCTCTATATACATAAATAATCATTTGCATGAACAACAGTTTCAGTTGTATCTATATTCTGGAAGGTTTGGAGGAACTGCTTTATTTTTTATTTCCCTCATAGAAAAACATCTTATTTTGCCATGGCGATATTTGCTGTTTTTAATCACCCAGCACCTATCTCTTCCCTCGTGCCCAGGTTAAGAGCCCCTAGTTTTCCCTGGACCCTCATCCGCCATGGAGCGCACATGTGTCACAAGGAGCCCAGTGCAATCTAGCTGTGGAGAGGAGAGGCCTCAAGCTCTAACTCCATCCTCCTGAAACCAAGAACTGGTTTGAGGTGGGCACACATGACCCAAGCTGGTGTAATAAGAACAAAGCCCAGACAGGATGTGGACTTCACAGGGGAAGATGTCCTTTCCCACAGAAAGTGAACGGGAATGATGTAGCTCCCTCTGAGAGCAGCTGGCCACTATCCTGCCTTCCCAAGGGAGGCGACCCAGGGAGTAGAGATAACAGACGGGATCTTTAGGGACACCGTCTGAGCCACTGGATAAAGTCTACTGCCTAAATTTTTGATTACATGAACCCAAAGAATTTCCATTTCTTCTAAGCCAGCTTAATTGGGTTTTCTGACAATTCCAATGCCCCAGTGAGAAGAAAGGCTATATAAAAAATTAAACTGACTTCAGCCAATTATCTACACTCTTATTGAGAAGTGATCTTTATGGTAGAGTTTACAGATTATGGCTAATATGGTCTGGTACCTACCAATAAGCAAACACGGTCTTACAGAATTAAATGAATAAAAGTCAAAGGTATTTGTCTAATGATCAAAGAAATAAGAACCATATTCATAATACTTCCTCTCCTCATTTCTGTTGGAAGTCATTTAAAACAAAGCCTAGCGAGCAGAAGGCAGTAGAATTCTGTTAAAATAGAAAAACCACCCAACCAAATAATCTAATATTCAGTGTTTGAATTATGAAGGGAACCTAAGCTCAGTTATGTCATCAGTAAGTCTGCCTTCAGACATCCCATGTCACAATATCTACTTTGTTTATATCATCTTATTTTGTGTGCTTTTAAACCTGCTGCTGCATTCCAGACACACTCCTGTAAGATTGCTTCTTACTTAGAACACATTTTCACACAGGAAAAAATGGTGACTACATTCACAAAAAAGCCTCTTTAATCTGCCATATATGCCATATACTCCTTATTACAGTGCTTTTCAATCTGAGATCGCCAATCTTTTTTTTTTTTTGAGACGGAGTCTCACTCTGTTGCCCTGGCTGGAGTGCGGTGGCATCAGCCTAGCTCAGAGCAACCTCAAACTCCTGGGCTCAAGTGATCCTCCTGCCTCAGTCTCCTGAGTAGCTGGGACTACAGGCACATGCCACAACACCCAGCTAATTTTTCTATTGAGACAGGGTCTCACTCTTGCTCAGGCTGGTCTCAAACTCCTGAGCTCAAGGGATCCTCCCACCTTGGCCTCCCACAGTGCTAAGATTACAGGCATGAGCCACTGAGCCCAGCCAGAGATCACTAATCGTAACAATGTTTTAAAAGAGACATGTATTCTGCCAATTTCAGCCATCAGGAGGGACTATGAGCATAGAAGTTGCAATCAATTCCAGCACTTGGGTGGCCGCACCCACAACAGCTAGGTAGGATTCCAAAGTGCTGAGGACAGGCAGTGAGCAAGAGCTTCAGCACACAATACAGGAGGAAGAGCCAGCACCTTAAGTCTGGAAGGTATTTGTAAACTACCCCCTACCCTGAGAACCTAGCAGGTATTTGGAAGTGAATCCCCCAGATCACCAAAAAATCTCACACAACTGTACTAAGGTCTACAGTGAAAACATCAGATGCTGCTTCATTTTCCATCTCAGCTGAGACCAAGGGCACTCCTCATTCAGCAGACAATGAATTTCTTATGGAGAGCAGTCTAAACACCAGATGTTTACAGGAGGGACGGATGGGAAGATGGCCAGGACCAGGACCTTTTATGCGAACACCTCAGACTCCCATAATAAATGCTGTTATTACTTTATTTCTCTGAACTGAAGTGAAGGTCCATGTCTGATTAAAAAGAAAAAATTACCCAGCAAATGCTTACTGCCTGTTATGTGCCAGGCACAATCCCAGCAATGTCCAGAACAGACTCCGGCCCTCAGTGTGCTGCTTCTAGTAAGCAAGGACAACCTGACGCACACTGTGTGGGTAAGAGGTCTGCCGCTGGCGCTATGGGAGTAGAGAAGGAACCTCAAAGGGGACACTGTGATTTGCACTGTTGACCACTCCCCTTCCCGCAGACACTTGCCACTCTTGGTCTTCCTGACACCACACTCACTGTTTTCCTCCTACCTCACTGGCTGCACCTCCTACCTTCTTTGCTGTAACTTATTCCCAATGTCAACATTTTCTAGGGCTCAATTTTGAACTCTTTTCTCTACTGACAAACTCTTTCTAGTCAGCCAGTCCCGTAACTATAAATACCATCTACGCCATGAAGCCTCCCAAACATCTCTAAGGCTTCAAGTAAATATTCCAACAGCCTTCTAGCCATCTTCATTCACTTGAATACCCAACCAGCATCTCAGACTTAACATGGCCAGAAGAGGTCTCTCGATTCCCTTCCAACCCTTCTCCCCATCAAGCCTGTTATTCCTCCTGCAGCTTCCTCGGTAACTGGCACCCAGACCATCCAGCGTCCCAAGCGAACAAGCCAGGGGTCAACGATTGCCATCTCTCTCTCATCCCTCACATTCACCCTTATCATACATCCTACCCAGTCCACCTCCAAAACATCTCTTCAGCCAGTGCATTTCTCTTCTACCTAGAGAACCATCTCAGTCTAAGTTACCTTCCTCAGGTTGCTTTATCTCTGTGTATTTTTGTTCCCTACAATCCACACAGCAACCTGATTTTTCTTTACTCTGTTCATTCACCAAGAAAGCTCCATTAACATGTTTATGGCAATAGCAACAGAGAAGGGACTCCTAAATTCTACAGAGAGGCTCAGTGATGTTCTGTGCGGCATCTAGGAAAGCTGGTTGACGAGGGAAAGACAGGGATGAAACCACGCTTTACTAGCTTCAAAGCATGCTTTAGCTGCTTGATCAGGAAGTGGTATTTCTAAGGCTAATATTAATATTGATAGGGCGTGTGGTGTCTTTACGTGGTAGTGGGGGGAGGTAAAGTTCTCAGGCAAGAGTTCTTAAGACTGACATGTTGAAAACATACACACCAAGCAGATGTACACTCCACAATCTTCAAACTCAGTTTCATGAACTCTGAGAGTTAGAAAGGTTAATAACATAAGCATTTACTAGATAAATATACTATGCCAGATACTGTTTCAAGTGTGTCCTAAGGATTATCTTATTAATATTATCTCTTTTTTTTTTTTTGAGACAGAGTCTCACTCTGTTGCCCAGGCTAGAGTGCCGTGGCGTCAGCCTAGCTCACAGCAACCTCAAACTCCTGGGCTCAAGCAATCCTTTTGCCTCAGCCTCCTGAGTAGCTGGGACTACAGGCATGTGCCACCATGCCCCGCTAATTTTTTCTATATATTTTTAGTTGGTCAATTAATTTCTTTCTATTTTAAGTAGAGACAGGGTCTCGTTCTTGCACAGGCTGGTTTCGAACTCCTGACCTTGAGCGATCCTCCCGGCTTGGACTCCCAGATGTGAGTTACCGCGCCCAGCCGACTAATATCCATTTTTAAACGAGAAAACTAAGATATAGAGGTGAAGTAACTTGTCCAAAGTCACAAAGCCACTCAGTGTGCAGTGGAGAAAGAAACTGGACACAGACAATCTGACTCTGGAGCCCGTGCTAATAATCACTACTCTACGATACACTCCTATTTACTCCTAAAATTTAAAGATAGCTTTAGTTCAATTTACTTAGCAGCCCTGGTCTGATTTAAGCAGTCGGGGACTTCACATTTCAATTTGATTTTTGAGAAGAAATCATGCTTTCATGGTGAACTTTCAAGTGAAACCAACATTGTGTTGGTACTGATAAAATGGCCATACCTCTCCCTGAGAATTTTTTAAGATAACCTTCACATCTTCTCCAGTGCCCCAAGAGTTCTGGTTCTTCCAGATGAGGTCAGTGGGAGGACTGGCTGTGACACCAGCATTTGCAGCCCAAATCTGGAAAAAAGAAAAGACATCAGTACACCCAGAACTCAGCTCTCTCATATGCCAATGGCAACAAAAAGATGAGGCTTAAACACTGGATTCCCAAAAGTCTGAAAACTAGGCCCTAGCTTCAGAGTGTTACATTAACCAGCTATGTGTCCAAGAGAACTTACTAAGTTCAGCTTCCCCATCTGATAAGTGAAGATGATGATGCACAGGGCCCTGAAGTAAAGGTGCCACACTTACATCCTACTCTCCTACACGCCAGCTGACCTTGAGCAAGTTACCTCACTTTCATCATCCATGAACAGGGCAGAAATGGTGCCTATCATAGGTGGGACTGCTGTGAAGAGCAAGTGATTACCCATGTACAGGGCCTGGCTCACTCAGTGAACAGCAGCTTCAGCATCCTGTTATTCCTTCCGTGTCAGAGCATTCCGACCTATCCATACTGTCCCCCAGCTGCCTACATCAGGAACTGAGGAGATCTTCTGTAGCACACAGCCTATGTAGGATACTCTTATGGAAACTGGTATGTCTCCAACCAGAGACTGTGTCAAAATATCCTGGAATGTCTGCAATTATGCTCCAAAAACAATGCCAGAAATGGCTAAATCACCCACTGTTCTAGGGAAAATATAACTGCTATTGAAATAGAAATAAAGGTAATAATTACATTTTCCTTCTCAGCCTGGAAATTCTACCTTATTTTTTGTGCATCTATTGGCAGAAAAGAATGGTTAGAGTGGAGAAAACTTAGCAGTCTGAAAACCTAGGTTTGAATCCTTGACAAACTGCTACACCTCTACGAGCATCAGTGTCCTTAGCTATAGGGATACCACCAGCCATGATCTTTTACAAGGATCCCATATGAAAATAGATGTAGATAGCAAAGTTTGTAATCCACAAATTGTCACACAACATAAAGGTCTTTATGATTGCAAAAGGGAGGCTGGAGATGGCAAAGGCAGTATATTTAAAATAGAGAGAATAATTTATGAAATTATTGATGAGAAGAGCCCTGACTTTTTAGATGCTCACTTGAAGCTTCCAGATCTTTAATCAGCATTACAAATGGCAAGTGATATTTACTGGGATGAAAGTGAAAAAAGAACTAGATCTGGGCCAACTTTCAGGTTATGTGAAATGCTAGTGTTTTCCTAATTTCAAGCAATACTTCTCACTAGTCTATATGGAATTATATTGTTGGTTTAGTGTTAACAATAATCATAAAATGTCAATAACCTTGCTGGGTAATTTAACCTAAAACAAATAATGACTTACAACTGTCTTGTTCAATACAGCAACACTATGTGGTTTTTGAACACTTGAAATGTGGCCAGTCCGAATCGAGATGGATTGTAAGGTTAAAATACACACTAGATTTCAAAGACTTAATTAGAAAAAAAGAATGTAAAATACCTAATAATTTGTTTATTGATTACATGTTGAATATATATTCAATTAATTACATTTGGAATATACTGGGTTAAATAAAATATAGTTCCAAAATTAATTTCACATCTTCCTTTTTTGCTTTCTTTTAATATAGTTATGAGAAAATTTAAAATTACATGTGATTCTCATACTGCTGTTCTAGAGGTTTACACTGATCTTTGCTTTTGCCTCTGTAATTTTACAGAACGATCACTTATCAGTACTGTGTTCCACAGAGCTTCTTATCACATTTAATGCTAGCTACTGAAGAAAAATATGCATTACGTTATTTTATATGATAATTCAGTTTTCCACTAGACCTATGGAATGTATCTAATTTAATCCCTAAGGTAGTATACCCAGTGGAAAAAATAGATGATTGGCATAATGGCTCCATATCACTTTAGAGACAGAGAGCACACTCAAATCTGAATCTTCTGAATTAAAACGTCAGATTCTTTTTACCACATTAGGCAGCTTCCAGAAGACATATAATAGGACTGAGCAATTTTCTCTGACTATAATAATTACTAAAGAGAAGGGATAGTGTAGTTAAGATAGTTGATCCCATTTTTACTCATTATTACAAAACTAGCATCTGATATTTTTTCACAAAGTGGTGTCAAGCTCTCTGAATGCACTTTTTTTAAGAGAAGTACTAACTTGCAGTTTGAGCCTTTGATCGTACACATTATGTAAGGTTTATATCAATCATAAAATTATAAATACATGGCCGGGTGCGGTGGCTCACACCTGTAATCCTAGCACTCTGGGAGACCGAGGCGGGTGGATCGCTCAAGGTCAGGAGTTTGAAACCAGCCTGAGCAAGAGCAAGACCCCGTTTCTACTAAAAATAGAAAGAAATTAATTGGCCAACTAACAATATATAGAAAAAATTAGCCGGGCATGGTAGTGCATGTCTGTAGTCCCAGCTACTGAGGAGCCTGAGGCAGGAGGATCACTTGAGCCCAGGAGTTTGAGGTTGCTGTGAGCTAGGCTGACACCACGGCACTCCAGCCCGGGTAACAGAGTGAGAGAGTAAGACTCTGTTTCAAAAAAAAAAAAAAATTATAAACACATTTAAAATGTGCATAATATTTTTAAAAGAAAAATCCATAAAAGGAAAGAAACAGTTACCTCTATGTTCTTTAGGGATGAAAATAGTGACTTCTTTAAAATCTATATTACAATTAATATATTGCATTGTTTGCTAAATCTACTTACTAAGTAAAAGGAAAGAACTCTTGTTTGCTCAATGGAGCATATACTTCTCTAAAAAGTGAGCTATAAGATTTCAGCAACTATTAAAAATGTGGTATTTCAAAACACACAGAGCCATTTCCTGAATTTAGAACCTTAGATACTATGCAAAATCACATGTTACACTTCTTAAATTATAATGTTTCAAAGAAGTGATTCTTTATACAAGGGTGCCTATCATCGAAGGACTTCTGTTCAAAAAAGAGGTCCCTTCCCCAGGCCCAAAGATAACTGAGCTAGGTGAGGTGGGTCTTGGATACCAAAACACTTCCCAGATGATTCTGAAGCCCACCCAAGGCTGAAGGTTACTGTTAACTGCCACTGTTGACTTCTTAATAGTTCTTTATGTCAAGCAATATCTCTTGAATGACACTGGGCTGTAAGTATCACTCAAGAGACAGCTATTTTATAACGACTGGAATAGACAAGATAAAAAGAATTCAAAATCAATTCTTTCACTATTCTCAATAGGACGGAATTTTAAAAATCTTTAATAGCAATTATAACGCCCTAATAATGTCGAAAATGTTTTAATGCCCATTTCTAAAATACTTCTCTTTAAGCCAAAAAGTTTTCTGAATTACTTTATCTGCTAGTTAAGACAATGAAGTTAAATTCAATGATTAAATTCACTTACCGTAACAGTCTGGCCTGCCTTCAGCACATATCTTGAGGCATATTTGTAACTGACTGATGTGTCTCCTATTTTTCTGATCATCTCCCAGCCTCCCATTGGTTGATCCTATTCATAGAACAAAATAAACAAAGTTAATTCGATTATAAAGAAAGTCATGGGGCTGGGTGCGGTGGCTCTCTCCTATAATCCGAGCACTCTGGGAGGCCGATGCGGGCAGATCAATCAAGGTCAGGAGTTTGAAACCAGCCTGAGCAAGAAAAGCAAAGTCTCTACTAAAAAAATAGAAAGAAATTAATTGGCCAACTAAAAATATATAGAAAAAAATTAGCCGGGCATGGTGGTGCATGCCTGTAGTCCCAGCTACTTGGGAGGCTGAGGCAGGAGGATCGCCTGAGCCCAGGAGTTTGAGGTTGCTGTGAGCTAGGCTGACGCCACGGCACTCTAGCCCAAGCAACAGAGTGAGACTCTGTCTCCAAAAAAAAAAAAAGAAAAAGAAAAGAAAGAAAGAAAGAAAGTCATGAAATAATCGAATAAATGAGTCCGTATAGGCAGATAAACAAAACTATTTTATGATGATCTTCTCATGATTCGTATTTTCCTATTTTAAAAAGAAAACAGGATTTTGTC
>CAUYRT010015483.1:0-28580 GCA_963574885.1 Lepilemur ruficaudatus | reverse complement strand
GATATCTCTGTCTCTCTCTCTGTCTCTCTCTCTGTGTCTCTCTCTCTCTCTGTCTCTCTCTCTCTCTCTCTGTCTCTCTCTCTCTCTCTCTCTCTCTCTCTCTCTCTCTCTCTCTCTCTCAATTCCCAGATGTACATGCTATGGTTTAAATGTGTTCCCCAGAAGTTCATGTGTTAGAAACTTTGTTCCCAATGCAACAATGTTGAGAGATGTGACCTTTGGGAGGTGATTGAGTCAAGAGGACTCTGTACTCATGAATGGATTAATCCATCCATGGATTAATGGATTAATGAGTTATTAATGGAGAGGGTTAGTTATCAGGAGAGTAGGTTTGTTATAAAAGCCAGTTTGACCACCTCTTGTGAGCTCCCTCACTATGAGATGCCCTGGGCCACCTCAGGATCTACAGAGAGGCCCCACCAGCAAGAAGGCCCTCACCAGTTGTAGCTTCAAGACCCTGGACTTCCCAGACTCCAGAACTATAAGAAATAAATTTCTTTTCTTTATAAATTACGTGGTCTCAGGTACTCAGTTATAGCAACAGAAAACAAACCAAGAGAGCACAAAAAGAAGAGGTCATGTGATCACATGGTGAGAAGGTAGCCTTATATGAGCCAAGAAGAGAGTCATCACCATAAACCAAATTTGCTGGCACCTTGATCTTGAACTCCTCTGCCTCCAGAACTGTAAGAAATAAATTTTTGTTGTTTAAGCCACCCATCCTATGGTATTTTATTAGAGTAGCCCTAGCTGACTAATATAGTTCTATTGGTTAATCTCTAAGGTTCTGGTACCATTTCTATTTCCATAATGTCACAAATCTATAATTAGTTCAATTTGGGGGGGTATTATAAGAAACGACTATAGATGGGCAACCTTTGCATCTTTTGTGAAATGATTCCTTGGTGTATCATTATTCCTTAGATTATCTATATTTGGTAGACTTTACTATCTTGTAATGTACTTTTTACCAAATGAGAAAAAAATGTGTACTAGGTTGATTAAAGATAATCATTTAAGGGAAAAGGAAGCATCATTTAAAATGCCTTTCAATGTGTTGCTATAACACATTGTTCTAAATATAACAATGTGAATCATTGTAACTTCTTGGCATTTGTGACCTAAAAGCTGAAGAGCAGAGTGTCCTATGAGCAGTCAGAGCTACATTAGGACATTCCAATGCCTTAAATTAAGTCAAATTTGATAGACTGAAAAAAACAAGGTTATTTTAATAGAAAATATACCAACAAAATGAACAAGTTTAACAAACTTTTTTGTGTGTCTTCTTTTCTAGGCACTCTGGTAGGCATCTTAGATTTTTTTTCTTTTTATATTATGAGATAGTACATCTAAAAACAATTTTTTAAATTGTAAAACTATTTAAAACACATCGTTGAACTATGCCAACAACTTTTGTCATAAAATGGCTTCAAAAATTAATATATTTAATGAATATATTTTTACCTCTCTGTATTTTATTAAATTCTAGGTATGAAACTTTCATTAAAAATTTCCAACCCAATAACAAAAACTATCCAGTTTTCTGAAAAAAACAGTAAACCGGAAGTACACCTATATACCTTGGGTATTTACTACACCACTCAAAATAAAATATTTTGTTTATCATTACTTTTATAGGGCAAGGTATTGACAATTTTATAATATCTACTTTCTTACATGAATATAAGAAAAAGAGCACAATTTCTACAGCACTAATTATAAAATAATATTCCTAAGAATAAATATAAAAATTATATCAAATATTTCTGATTTAAGAGTTATAACTATGCACAAAAATAATTCAAAAAGAAGGTAAAAAGGAACACATAGCTCTTATTGTCTAGTGGCAGAAAACACCTTAAGTTGCTGGAGAAATTAATAAAATGTTATCTGTGCCCACATACACAATTTTATTCAAAAATATTTATTATAATTTATTTTTCATTAGAAAAATTAGTTTAGACTTTGGTTTGTTCTGTTATAATAGTTTCAATACACATTGTGTGATGTATACATTTATACATGCTGTATATGGATTTTTTTCATAGCCTATATTAATTGATGTAAAAATCTATATTAGAGATAGGAAAAACCCAAGTGTTTTCCCCACTCTACCAACACAACACTTCTGAAACCAGATTCTCCTGCAGACACCAATGGGTGTGCTATAATTTAATTCAATTCTGACATTATCTACCTGGAGATAGTGTCAGATCCCACATGTTAAGGGCTAAGTTTCACAAGATTGCCCCCCAATCTAGACCCCAGTTGCAAGTCCCAGGTTGTGAATTTGTGCTTCTTACCAATCTGCTATAAATTGGGATTCCCACACTTCCCTTCTTGGGTTCAATTAATTTGCTAGGGCGTCTCACAAAGTCAAGGAAATAGTTTACTTAGATTTTTTACAAAGGATACTTTAAAGGATACAAATAAACAGCCAGGTAAAGAGATACATAGGGCAAGGTCTGGAAGGGTGCTGAGCGCAGGAGCTTCCATCCCTTTGGAGTTGGGGTGCACGCCTTCTGGCAATTGGATATATTCTTGTTTATCAACCTAGAAACTCCCCACACCCTGTCCTTTTGGGTTTTTATGGGGCCTCATTATGGCATGATTGATTACATCACTGGCCATTGGTGATCAACTCAAACTTCAGCTCCTCTTTCCTCTCTGGAGGTTGGAGGATGGGCCTGAAAGTCCTAATCTCTAATCATGTCTCAATCTTTCCATATACCAGCCCCCCATCCTGAAGCTATCCAGGAGGCCCCTGCCACCAGTCATCTCATTAGCATAAATGATAAGAAATGCTTTCTTATCACTCCAGATAGTCCAAGGGGTTTTAGGAGCTGTGTGCTAGTAAACAGGAGCAGAGACCAAATATATATTCCTTATTAATATCACAATATCACACCCAACTGCTCCCAAAGATAATTTGGCATTGATTGCAGCAAGTAGAACAGATTTTTTTTCAAAATAATAAATAAATAAACCTCAGATAATACAAGTATAAAAGGAATCAAGAAAAGAAAGAAGAAAGGCAAAAAAAAAGTTGAGCTAATCCTTATGTTTGACAAGAATTTTGCAGGATGTTTTCTATTATATTGAGTGGTTTTGAACAACCTAATTTGTTATGGCCTCGGGAACAATTTGACAAAAGACAGATTGTCCAGAGACGGTTGTTTTTTAAAAAAGTTCTGAGAGAAAATCATCTATATATTACCAAATATATTTCTGTGAAGAGCTAGAGTTGAATGGTCTAGGCACACAGATAGATCTCCAAGAATAAACATCTAAATTAGAAGAGGTTGATGCTGGTTAACAATAACCTTCTTTCTCAATTAAATGGAAAAGGGCTCAGACTAGGAAGGGATTCGGAATTGTTTTAATTGAGATATGGAGTTTATGTAACATAAACCTTTACAAAATAAATATGCTTATAATGCTTGGCAAGTGATACCAATGGCCTTATTCCCATTAAAGCAGCAGTACGCAACAATAATAAAGTACAACCCAAGGTTTTATGACTCATATTTGTATCCTAACACACTAAAATTTTAAGAACTGAGAGTACTGAAAAAAAATCCAAGTACTAGTAATAAAGGCAATCTTCTAATGCCTACAATACTTCATAAAACCTAAGACACTATTGATTCAAAGATACGTCATTATTTATGTACAGCTAAGAAAAATGAAAAAAAATTAATGTAAGATGCTATCAAGCATAAGCTACATACTACTTTCTTTTAAAATAAAATGTGCATCTAAGAATCTAAGAATACTATCATAAAATTCATACTTACTGTTTGAAATTCACTACCTGCAATAATCACTTAAGGGACAAGAAAACAGAGGTCTAGAAATCTCATATGACTAAATATGAAGGAAATCTATGGCTTAATTGATGTTTCTAAATTAATGAAGAGTTTTTGTTTTTGTTTTGTTTTATTTTTAAGAGTATCTCTCTCTCTGTTGCCCAGGCTGGGGTACAGTGGCTTGATCATAGCTCACTGCAACCTCCAACTCCTGGTCTCAAGTGATCCTCCCACCTCAGTCTTGCCAGTAGCTGGGACTTTAGGCATGTACCCACCACATCTGGATAAGTTTTTGTTTGTTTTTTAGGGTTTTTTTTTAGAGATAGCATCTCGCTATGCTGCCCAGGCTGGTCTTGCACTCCTGACCTCAAGCAATTCTCCCAACTTGGCCTCCTAAAGTGCTGGCATTACAAGCATAGCCACCACACCTGGCTAAGACTGTATTAACTGAAGAAACAAGAAATATACTCTGTTTGGAGTCTAGAAAGAGGTGGCTTAACAAACAAAATTTTATCTACATGTCTACAATATTGTTGATACAGCTTTAGGATAAAATAGAACTCTGATCCACTGGGGGATTATATTCCCAGAGCACCATGTTAATGTAAGTAACTGCCTCTGAATCTCTGACTCTATAAAGAAACTCAAGCCTATATGTTATCAAGGAGATAAATACAGTTTCCATATTGAAGGGACACCATAAGACTATTTAGTCTTATTTGCAGAGGCTACAAATTACTCTTTATAAAAGTACATGTGTGTATGTGTGTGTGTGTATTACATATGCAAATCAGTCTGAGTCTTCATTAATTTAGGGGACTAAAAGTCAACAAAATTAAAAGAGTTCTGGTTAGCAGAAGCTCTCCCTTGGATGTTTTCTTAGTTTTAAACAGTTAATTCAACTCACTCAAACCAAATGGGTTTCTGGATCCCATTAGGGAGATTCTAGTATCTATTAAATATTGAATGAATATTAAAGGACTACGGAGTCAGAAGAAGAAATGAATTTCGGGATTAAGGGAGCTGTATACTAGCAGGATTATATTATTGTTTTTACTGCATGTTATGAGAGGGAAAAACAGTCCTAGAATTTGCACTAATTGTTGGCACTGATCATAAACATAGGACCACCCACGGAAAGCCAGAACATACGTGTGTTTTTATTATAACTGGTTTTTTTTTTTGAGGGGAAGAGAGGGGACCGAGTGTAAATGGTTTAGGTAAAGGGTGGGAGTGGAAATGTTTATAAAAGAACATAAATAAAATTAGTTCTTAAGTAACTTCCTCTGAATGAATCTGACTAATCTTGTTAGTGTTTTCTTGGCTTCCAAGTAATCTTTATCAAACCAGGAAGTAGGTCAGCCAGACCTGGGGCAGACCAGACAATTGGTTGGTATATAAACAGTCAAAGGGCTTCTCCTGCAAATCAGTAGGGGATATGTAAAATCTCTTAGACTTAAAACATTGCTTGTGATATCTCAGGCTTTCCCCATCTTTTCATCTTCATTCACCCTGAATTCACTGATACAATTAGGTATGCACACAAATTAAGAGGTGGAAATATTAAGGAGCTGTCAATTTAGTAAGAAAGTGAAGATTTTCAGTGCTACATAAAATGTCTACTACATAGAAAAAGCTAAACAGAGAAGAAATGCAGTTAGATTAGACATGACATAATGATCCTTTGTTAAAAATGTGATATCTACTAGATTGATGCCAAGAGGTGCTGTGTATGAATAGCAAGTTTTAGTAAAAGTTGAATATGATTATATATTTCTTTGAATAAAGTAGCAAATCCTATAGGCATGGTCTACTGACTCCCTAGTCCATACTATCCCTGACAATCTTTATTTAGACACTGAAGATTTTTATACATGGCTCAGAGTCTTGTACCTCTCTGCAATTCTTGCCCACCTTTTAGAAGATTTCAGGGTCTGTGTAGATAACCCATTCCATAATCTATGATCTACTCCATTCAACCACCATCCACCCCTTTCCAAGGCAACACTTATCATCATTCAGCACCAGACTATCTCATAAAATCTAACCCAAAGTCTTTCCGCTGACTTCTGGACCAATAGTTTTCTCCTAACTGTACTCATACCACATTACATTCCTATTTCATGTAGGCCTAGTCCTTTATTCCTCAATTTTATTTCAGTCACTCAGTCTTCTTTTGAGTTTTTTCTTCTCTATCATGTATTCTCACTGTCCAGTGATAACTATTCCCAATATTTTGGTAAATAAGAACATTAAAATATTACTCTAACTTGAACAGAAATTTTACTTTTTTATGTAGTCAAAATTAGGAATTCTTTTTTTCCAGCTTTATTGAGGTATAATTAACAAATAAAAATCATATATATTTATAGTATACAATGTGATGTTTTGATATATGTATACATTGTGAATGAGTACCACAATCAAGCTGATTAACATATCTATCACCTCACGTAGTTTTGTCTGTATGTGTGTGGTGAGAACATTTAAGATCAACTCTCTCAGCAGTTTTCAAGTATACAATGCGTTATGATTAGCTACAGTCACCATGCTGTACGATAGAACTATAGAACTTACTCATCCTATTTAAAACTTTTATTTTTTATGATTTTTAAATCTTATTAAAATACCTCTCACTCTAAGGTCTATATTCTATTCTACTAATTTTATAGTTTTGTGTTTCACAGTTGGGTCTTTAATCCGTCAGGAGTTCAACTTTGTAAGCGAAAGCTCTTGAGAAGCACAGAGCTGAGAGGCAGCAGGGAGCACGGTGGCATGATTAGGCAGAAGAGCTAAGACATTAGATACAAGACCCCCCTACCCTTTGCAGCCACGCAACACACACCCAACCTCACTCTCCAGGCAGGAAGCTGCAGGCCAGATGGACTCTGGATTCCAGACAGCAGAGGGAAGGGGTAAAGAGCAGGGCTCAAAATAAGAAATAACTGAAAGTCTGAGTGCTAAATGGTGAGATCCCAGGTAATCCCCTTGTTAATGACAAGCATACGCTCTCTAAATAAGAGAGTGAAACCTTCTTGAGATAGTAGACATCAGAGAGAAATCCTCCAGATACCTTTATTTTTGTGGGCAGAGCAAAAAACCAGGGCACTGCCTGATCACTCTACAGTGATCTACTAGCAATTTGAAAAAAAGCTTCTATAAGGAAAGAGACAAAACCCACCACAGAAACTCAAATGGAAAAGAGATAATGCTGGAAATGTAAAAACACTTAACAAAACCCCTACATTAATTAATATAATATGTTCAGATGAGAAATTTTGACATTCTTAAAGCAAAAGGTAATGCTATGAAAATGAATCAATCATCAGGTTAAAAAAGTTCATGGAAACTAAACATATAATGCAATCAGTAATGAAATATGTATGTATAAAGAGCTAAATGCAAGACAATCTTCTGGAAAGTAGAATAAAAGAAATATGAGGGAATCTGGAAAGAAAAGATAAAAGAATCAGAGAAATCCAGGAGGTCCAACTTCTAATAAAGAGGAGATTTAGAAAGATAAAACAGCAAAAATATAAGAGAATTTTGTTTAAATTTAAATGTTGTCTAAATTATAAATAAAACATCTTATAGTAAAAAGAATTCAATGAGTACCATCCTAGAAAATGCACACAGACCCAAACCATAATGTCATGAAATTTCAGACCACTATTGATGAAGAGAACCTAAAAGTTTCCAGAGAAAGGATGGAAAGTAAGTTAAATTAAAAGAATGAAAACTAGATGGCCTTGGACTTATTAGGAGCAGTACTAGATCCCAGGATTCAATGAAAACATAAATTCTGAGAAAAAAAAATTTACAAGATGAAATTCCATAGCTAGCCAAATTCTCAAATGTGAGGTGAAAATAAGACTTTTTCAGATAAGCAAGGACTAAAAATAGAAACTGAAAAAAAAGGGGGGCACCTCTTAAATATATTGTGAGAAACTTTTGGAGAATTGCTATAGTACAATAAGGACATACCACAAGAAAGAAGAAAATAGCGGGTCTTGTTAAACAAGGTATTCAATGTAGCAGAGTGATAAAGTAACGTTCAGAATTGATGGTGAAGCTTGAAGCACCAGGATGAGACAAGCTTAGCAGACGTAGAAGCAGTTAAATTGAAACAAGAGAACAGAGGGTGTGTGGATTGGATCTCCAGAAAAAATAGGGAATTAAGAGATTATCTGACATGTTTGAGGTTTTGTAAAATAATATTGATAGCAATTTAATAGACATGATGGAATATTTGCAAAAATGCAGGCTAGGTATAAAATACTAAGCAAACAAAAAAGCAAAGTAAATTTGAGTGAAAAGAAAATTAAATTTATCCTAAACAAGGAAAGTTAATCTAGCTATAAGTGTACTGCTTGGTTCTGACACTAATATTTACATAATCATAACAATGTAAACCCTTGATTTAACCAAAAATTGTGAAAATGTTATATTAGGATGACGGAAGAGGATATGAACAGAGAGAGTGTAAGAGAGCTAAAAACTTAGCTGCATTACAGGAAATTAATAGGAAATATATAAAAAGGAATAGCATACACATAATAACTAGAACTATGAATATTAATACTGGATGAAAAAACTAACAGCTAAAGGAGTTGTTTCTAGGGAGTAGTGATGGTTTGGATGGGGGAACAACTTTTCTCACTATAAGATTTCTTATTTGATAATCAAACCTGTGTTTCAGTAAAATTATATTTAATTTTAAAACACATTAACTCTATACAACTTTCCACTCATGAGATGGTGAAACCTGAATATACTACTTATAGATGTAACACAAAAGGGGCAGGAGCAGGCTTTGGAGGGATGGCGATGATTTCATTTTGGGGGCATGTTGGCAGGTTGGAGCTGGTGGACATAACGCCCAAATTTAAATCTGCAAACCATGCCTTAGACATTCAACCTCAAAATAGCCAGTGGGCTGCTGGTCATATTTCCCTAGATGTCTTCTTCGCCATTACCTCGAGTCCACCTTACCAAAACTAATGTTCATCCATCTCCGCATGAACCTTTCTTGTGTTACCTCTCTCAGTTGTTGGCATTATCACTAATCACCCCTTAGAATCATCCTTAACTCTCCCCTTTTAGTCATTCCCAACAGACATTTCCGCAGTTCTGCTGATATGCATTCTACTTGCCTCACTCCGTCCTTCACTCAAATCCTGAATTCCATAGTCTCCTTACAGTTTTGCCTCCCTTAATTCTATCCTTTACTTAATCACCAAAGTGGTCTTACCATGTTTACCCCTAATACAAGTCAGTGGTTCTTACACTTTGTGTACGCTTGTGTGTGTGTCCATAAGCAATTTTAGAAAAGGAAAATGTTTAGTGACGTTAGTGAAAGAATAAAAAGACTCAAAGAAACTTAATAATGTAGCAGTAATTACAAATCAATTATTAGCACAACGTCCCAGTTGCATCCATACTTCCAATCAAAGAGTGAGCACTCACCACTCTGCACCAGAGGATGCTGGGGATTCTGCAATGGCCAAAGCCATGGAGTTCCTGTTCTCAGGGAACTCACATTCCAGTGGGGAGAGACAGACAGTTAACAAACAAACAGAGAGGTGTCAATAAATACTATAAAGAAAATAGTATATAAGTTTGGGCAGGTTATTTTCCTTAGAGAGGCCAGTGATGGCCTCAATGATTAGGTGACATTTGAAAGATGTGCGAGAGCCATGGGGGAAACTATAGGAAAGGTGCATCAGAAAGAAGAAACCGACCATGCAAGTATCCTGAAGCAGAAGCGCCTGGTGTATCTGAGGAAAGCAAGGAGCCCGGTCGACTGGAGTGCCATAAGCAAGATAGAAACTAGCAGATGAGTTCAGAGAGGAAGCCATGTACTGGATTATTTAGGGCCTCATACTCCATTTTGATGCCTTTGGATTTATCCTGAAAGTGACGGAGATTCTCTAGGGGCTTTGAACAGAGGTGTGACAAGAACTGACTACATGCTGTGGATCTGACTACTCTTTGATTCTTACAAATTACAGCCTCTGATATCTCGTCTGTCCCATTTCTGCTGTCTTTGTAAATAAAAGGATCTTAATTTTTGCTGATTTTATGGAGTGAAGTTGGGAGGAAGGAAACAATAGTGAAAGTCTTCAGTACAGTATATGGTCCATTCTCTCTTAATGAACAAACATGCCTGGCATATAAGATTGACTTTCTTTAGGAAACATCACTTACTGCTGACAGAGAGGTTCTATCCATCTATATATCTTTGACCTCATTTTGAGAGAGATAAATTAATATGCCTGATATAATTATGCAAAAAGGACATGCATTCCCTCTTTCCACCCCTACTCTGAGTGGTATTGAAGGATATTATGTCCAAATTATTTTTCCCCCATTTTGGACTAGCTTCCCCATGTGTGAAGAAAAATGACTGATAGTATTTCCTGATTACACATTTCTAATCTCCAACACCCCAAAAGAGAAATCCTCTTCTCTCGTTTCAGTAAAAACTCCAAAAGGACAGCTTCTGGTTGGCCTGGCTGGGGTCATATGCTCCTCCTTGGCACAATCATTGTGGCTAGAGGAGTGAATGAGTCATTCTGACAAGCCAGGTTCAGATCGGGTGCCCATCCCAGCCCTGGGGGGTAGGTACTTTGATGGACAGCCTAGAAGGATGGGGAAGGGAGACAAGGCAGACAAAATATATAAACATCTACTAAATATGGCATACAGAACCTCTGACAATCTGAAGACCACCTACTTCTCCAGTCTTATCTTGTGCCACCCATGAATTTGGATTTTGTGCTCCAGCAGTAGAGCAGAATAGTTCAGAGCATGAGCTTTGAGGTTAGCATATCAAGGTTTGCATCAGAAATTTGCAAATCACTAATTATATGACCTTGAGTAAATTTTTAACTTCTCTAACCTTAGTTTCTTAATTTCTTAAATATGGTAAATAATGGAGCCAAAAGAAATGACACAAGTAAAACAGTTGGCTTTGGGTGGCAGGTGTGAGATTTTAGGAAGTTGGTAAATAGCAGCCCTCTTCGTCCTTCAAGTCTGTTTAATATAGAGAGCTACTCAGGAATCAGGAAAATGGAAATATCTTTAAAACCTGTCAGACCATGTCTTTCTGCTCAGAACCATGCAGAGGGTTCCCATCTCATACAGAAAAAAAGTCAAAGTCGTTATAGGCCAACAAGGCTCTAAAATCATCTTTCCCACTCTCCAAACAACTCTGACCTCTCTTCCTCATTTTCCCCTTGCTCACTTTACACAGCCACACTGGCCTCACTGCTCCGAACGTTCAGTAAATCTTCCACCTTGGGTCCTTCGCCCTTGGCTTTTCTACTGCCAAGAGCACCCTAGGCTCATGTGTGCATACAGCTTACTCTCCACCTAGGGAAGGAAATAGATACAGCCTCTGTCCTCATTGAGCTGATTGTCTAGAGAGGAGATGGGTATTAAATGTATAAACAAATAAATATAATATAATTATGAAGTGCAATGAGTGCCATGATAGAAAATGTCTGTATTCTGAGGAAAAATAGTGGGGTAGAAGGACTGAACTCAGAACGGTGAACAAAGGAAGGGCCTTACAAGGAAGTGTCATTTTAGGTGGGAGTGGCATGCAAATAACATAGTCAGAAAGTACAGACCATGTCCAAGATCCATTACCCAGTCTAGCAGACATGGAACAATGATGACCAGTCACCTGAGAGCCAGGCAGATAGGGGTGAGTGTCTGGAGTATTCAGACACACCCAGTCTCTGACAGATGGGAGTTCAGGAACAGGAAATTCAATTGAAAGGAATTGAAATCCAATTGAAACTGGTCCCAATAGCATCAGATCATAACCAAGAATAAGACTGATTAAATGCTTTACTAAGAACTAATTACTGGGCCTTCTTATAACCCCTCCTTTTTAGATAAAATTTTTCTTGGAACAAAGTGGGGCTCTTTCTCTGCCTCTCCATTAGAATGCAAATAAGTAAGGATGATACTGTTTGGGGAATAATCCTGGCTATTTTCAAAATTATTTTTTAAACTTTTTATTTTAAATAATTATAGACTCAGAGAAAGTTGCAAAAATAATGCATAGAGTCCTACATACCCTTCGTCTAGCTCCTCCTAATGGTGACATCTTATGTAAATGTAGTACAGTATCAAAACCAGGAAATTGATATTGGTACAGTATTGCTAATTAGAGTGTGGACCTTTATTCAGTTTTTACATGCAGTCCTTTGTGTCTGTGTAAGTGTGTGTACATGTACTTCAGTGCAATTTTGATAGCATGTACAGATTCATCCCAATCAAGATGCAAAACTGGGCCAGGCATGGTGGCTCTCACCTGTAATCCTAGCACTTTGAGAGGCCAAGATAGGAGGATCACTTGAGGCCAGGAGTTTGAGACCAGTCTGGGCAACAGAGAAAGACCCTATCTCCACAAAAAAATGAAAACATTAGCCAGACTTGGTAGTATGTGGCTGTAATCCCAGCTACTTAGGAGGCTCAGGAGGGAGGATCATTTGAGCCCAGGAGTTTGGGGTTACAGGGAGTTTTCATTGCACCACTATTCTCCAGCCTGGGCAAGAGAGAGAGACCCCATCTCTAAAAAATATTTCTTACAAAAAGATACAAAACTGTTCCATCAGCATAAAGAAACTCTTCATTCTCCTCTTACATAGTCACACCTTCCCACACCTGTCCATGTTCCCTGACATCCACTAATCTATTCTCCACCTTTATAGTTGTGTCATTTTGAGAACATTATTAAATGGAATCATATAGTATATAACCTTTTGATATTCACTTTTTTTTACTAAGCATGATACTCTTGAGATCCATCCATGTTGTTGCATGTGTCAACAGTTCATTCTTTTTCACTGCTAACACTCCAGTGTGTGGATACACCAGTATTGATTTAACTGTTCATCCAATGAAGGACATTTCGGTTGTTTCCACCCAATTTTATTTTTAAATTTTGTAAACTCAGGTCTTTCATCTTTGCAAATAACTTCCAATCCATGTCAGTAGTGAGTGGTGCACAGAGAGCTGCTGAGCAAGGTGAATGAATCAGAGGTAGCGAGTCATGACAGCTGCTACTATTCGTAATGAGCATCCCATGGGATATCATCCTGAATAAATGCAACTTTGTAAAGGTAACTTTTAAGATTCTCTAAACTCTAATTAGTTGATAGCTTGATTCTAAACTGTGTCAAGTCTCAGGAAGCTGTGTAGGGAGGGGATCAGAGATGGTGAGCCCGAGACTAAGAGGGTAGGTCCAAGGTAAATGTTACATAAGAGTCAGGAGGAGGGTGACGGGGGAGATGGCATGAGAATGCGCACAGCGTCGCCTTTCCTGTGGTTCTGACACAGGAAGATGACAACATAGGCATCGTTACGCTTCCCGTTTCCCTCAGGTCACTGGTGGCTGGGCTGTCACTGTCATGTCAGTAACACACCCCTTGGAGCTTGCACTTTTTGACTGGTGATGATCGTTTGATTACTGATTACTGATTTTATAAAGCTATATATGGAAAGAAGACAGAAAAAATGGCAATGCTCTGTGTTAAGACAAATTCAGAAGAGTGCGTTCTCTTTTAAATCAACTAAGTTTCTATACATTTGAAATTAGCTTTAGCCCACCCTGGGTAAATAATTTACCCTTACCAAACTTCAGTTGCTACACCTGCAAAGGAAAAGAATTATTTGTCTTCCTGAAGACAATGAAACAGTTCAAAAAATTTCCTTGAATTGCCACTTTTCTTATTTAATTAAAATAGCTATCTGCCAAAATATTCTATAGGAAAGAGATTTCATGGGTTGCTAGGTGAATAAATATAAATTGTAAACATTGTCTCTGCTCTCAATGGGCTCACAATTTAACTGGAGAAAGCAAATGTTGCATGTGTAAAACATGAAGTATATGCAAATAGATTATTCTAGCAATTAAAAATAAATATTTCTTGGTTCATTCTCTCCCTCAGAAAGTTTTTCCTCACTCTACTTGCCCACTCCCTTGATCATCAATGAGACAGTCATCAAACTGTTATATCAAACATCCTGCTCTGTGGCCATTTCCTGCTGTCCCTCCAGCTTGCTTGTTCAAATACCCACAGTGGGGTCACACCTGCATCCCCTGGGCTCCACCGTCCTTCACACTTCTACTGTGTCTCTCTTCTTTAGCCCCCTTCAGACACCTGTTCTCTCCCTTTCCAGAATAAATACAATCAATGGTCTATCACCTCAATGATTTTCTTGCCAAAACCTTAAACTCCTTTGTCCTTTTTTTTTACCTCTTTTTTATGGTAAAATCTCTAGGAGAAACATTCACTTACTGAACACTTTTTCTCCATACTTTCTTCCTACTTTCTCCATATTTTCTTTACAGTTTCTCCACACAAATGCACCAGAATTTAAATGAAAAAGCCACATAGGACAGCTAGTGCTCTTATCAATTCATGATGACTAACTTCAAATGTCCCTTCAATATTCCTGTTAATATCACCTGTGCTTCTCTGGGAAACTCACTCACCTTTCCAAGAAGGCTTTTTCACACCTTCTCTCTTCTCAAACTTCTGCCCTAGCCTCATTCTTTCTATTTTTTATTTCAGAATATTATGGGGGTACAAATGTTTAGGTTACATATATTGCCTTTGCCTCACCCAAGTCAGAGCTACAAATGTGTCCATCCCCCAGACAGTGCGCACTGCACCCATTAAGTATGACTATACCCATCCTCTCCTCCCCCTCCCACCTGCCCGACACCTGATGAACGTTATTACCATATGTGCACATAAGTGTTGATCAATTAATAATTAATACAAATTTAATGGTGAGTACATGTGGTGCTTGTTTTTCCATTCTTGCAATACTCAGTAGAATGGGCTCCACCTCCATCTGGGATAGTACAAGAGGTGCCAGGTCACCATTGTTTTTCGTGGCTGAGTAGAACTCCATAGTATACATATACCACATTTTATTAATCCAGTCGTGTTGAGGGGCACTTGGATTGTGCTGCTATAAACATTCAAGTATAGATGTCTTTTTTATAGAATGTCTTTTGTTCCTTTGGGTATATGCTCAGGAATGGAATTGCTGGATCAAATGGTAGTTCTACTTTTAGCTGTTTGAGGTATGTACATATTACTCATTCTTCCCTTTGCTCCCTGAAGGTGACCTATCTCAAACTTAACAGAGGCCAGCAGAGATAAACTCCAACAAGTTCCTCCTATCACACTTAGTAAATGTTCCTGCCCCTGGACCCACTATAGTCTCCTTTCCTCCTGTTTCAGCAAATATGCACCTCCTTCTATTCAAGGCCTAGCTTCAACCTGATTCCTTACCCTCTTTTGTACCTAATACCATCCACTGTACCTTCTTTCTCTGGTCTCCTTGCCACTTCCCCTCTAATCAGTCTTTCCCATCAGCCCTTAAACATGCATGTCCATGTCAGAACAGAGCTCCTCCCTTAATCTCACTTCCTCCTTCAGTTAGCATTGTCACTTCTTCTCCTTTCCCCAGTTGAGCATGAAAAAATACAAGTCTGTTTACTATGATGACTATAGTTTATACCCCATAGGTACCCACCAATGCCATCCTCCCTATCACTTTTGTAATGAAAGAGTGCATCCTCTACTTTAGATGTGGGCATATGCCCTAGGCTTAACCAATCACGGTCATTCTCGAGCCTCAGTAATTGGTGATCAGCTCTGCAACTTGTATAACTCAAGGTACAATTACCTAAACAAATTTCACACTGGGTATTTCAAAGAGAATAGACTTAATCCAGGGAGCCCTTAGTGTAAGTACTGAAAGGTCAAAAGAACAGAAAGGAAACTAATAACTGCAGGAAGCAGTCATTACCCTTCAGGGCTATAGAAGCAAAAGGAAAGTGGTCAGTGACACAGGCACAGGAGCTCTCTGGAGGGCGCCCAGTAGACCTGGTGCTCCAAGCTGTAGCAGGTAGCTCTCCACAGCAAGGTATGGATTACTGAGGAGAAGACCTGGCCAGGCAGATGCTTGGAGGCACAGGAGGCACAGCCTTGTAGGTGACACGCAGCAGAGCAACTATAATTCCAATTATAATTCCAACTATAATTCCAATAGTTAAAGTTTGGCAGTTGCTGGTTCTTTTAGGGAGTATAATATAGGAGACGCTTAGAGTTCAAAAAGAAGGTGGACACCGGAACCACATTTCTGCTGCTGCTGCTGGAATGATAATATAGGAACTGAAAAAAGAGGAAGGAGTCCCTTTCTGTCCCCCTCTTACCTTCTAATCCTACTCTAGTGCCTCCCATTGATAAAACCTAATGAGAAACAAGATGACAAAGGAGTCTGAGAAATGTAGTTCGCTGAGTCCCAGCCACAGCGTCACAGACGAGAGTATAAAAGTTAAGACTTATAACTGTGCCAATAGGTGAAAACCTGGTATATGACTCAAGCTGGATTTAGCTTGGAAATCCACATTAATAGGAATTATCATTTTGCTCTCAATCATATTGCCATGAGGTTTGATCTCAGAGTGTAGGCAACTATGTCCCAGGCACATGGAAAAGCCTGGTAACACCAGAAAGAATAAATAGGAATAAGTAGTCGTAGCACCATTACTTTGAAGCTTTCTAGGTCTCTGATGTTCTAAGGAGAAAAGGAATGGGATCTCCAACAATATCCCCAGGGGTGGGAGAAGGTTGCCCTATGAATAAATTTTAGAAAATCATTTAATAATAAAAGCTATGTTTTGATTACGTCAGTAAGTGTGCTAGCTCAACGTAACAGTTACTTCATCATCTTTGAAGAGGAGTTGGAGAAGGAAAAGCCAAGGAAAGAGACAGAGAAGCTCTTGCCAGAGAAGCAAGAGAGGTTAGAACAATGTCCTAGAAGTCAAAGACAGAGAGGATTTCAAGAGCCAGACAGCAATGTTCAATGCCATCAAATAAATTACCCAAAGGGAATGATTAGGATAATGACTTGTTGCTAGTGGTTCCATGCTAAATTTTGTAATCAATAATTCATTTTATAAATACCCTCACACCTTAAAAAAATGCTTTCAATAAATTCTTCCTAGATTCCTAATTCAAATTAAGGGCAAGATTCCTGGTTTATAGTTTATAGGATTTATTATCATCTTCTTTATGAAAAGTCAAGTAATTAAGTTAAAGCACGAATACCTATTCCTTGAAAGTCCCACTGTCATTGCCCAAGAATGCACATAAAACAAGAACAGGGCTCAGCTCCTTTTCTGAAGGGGCCTATAGGTTAGCCAAGGAGACCCTTCTGATTGAAACTGAGGAGGGCTGGATCTTCAGACAACTTTAGGAGAAAGTCATGAATTTTATTTTCCAAAGCAGACATATTGGAAATTATTCTTTTAAAATTCAGAAAATACTGGGTCACATTTCATATCCCATGTATTAGTTTGCTAGGACTACCATAACAATACACCACAAAACTAAGTGGCTTAAACAACAGAAATTTATTTTTTCTTACAATTTTGGAAGCAAGAATTCCAATATGAAGGTATTGGCAGATTTGGTTTCTTCTGAGGGCTCTCTCCTTAGCTGGCGGGTGGCTGCCTTCCCACTATGTCCTCAAATGGTCTTTCCTTTGTGTTCACACATTTCTGTGTCCTAATTTCCTCTTCCTATGACGACACCAGTCATATTGGATTAAGACCCACGCTAAAGACCTCATTTTATCTTTAGTACTTTTTAAAAGCCCTATCTCCAAAAACAGCCACATTCTAAAGTATCAGGGGTTCGGACTTTAATATATGAATTTTGGTGGGGGGCACAATTCAGTCCATGACACTCTGAAAATCAATTCTACACAAGGTAGTGATCTATACAGTCAAGTTAGCATGATTCATAAAAGGAGTGGGTGTTCTACACAGATGAGATAGTTTTCTAATTCACCAAACAAATTGTTTTTAAAGAAATTAGAAAAACATTACATTATTTCAAGCCAAGCTATTTAAAAACTTGCCTAGGAAGAAATATCATCTACCTAATAAATATTAGCACTTACAATGGGGTTGCCATAACTTTCAGTCAAGCTAGCTGTTCACATGAATCTTCTGGGCGTGTGTCAGTCCCTCTGCTTCTCACGGCAGCATTTGGATGTGGTATCTGCCCTTCTTATTCCAATTCAGTCCTTTAAAGGAAAGCCCTTGGGAGTGTATATACTGTTTACTTTTCTACAGCCTCTCATGGCAACAGGATTTGGTGTCTCCCTCGTTTTAAAAGCTCTTTTCCACGCCCCTCACAAGGCCCTCTAGGAGAAAAACATTTTCCACATATTCTGCTTGTGTCTCTTAGTAGCCGATTATTCCTATATGTTTGTTTCCAAAATACTGCTGGTTACAACTTGTGCAATTTGGAAGCAAGCATATCATTAAGTGAAAGTCTACATATACATGAGTGTGTGTCTCCTTTTCCTACAGGCATCGAGTTGAACAGTGCCCTGCCCTTCTGAACCATTCCCAGGGTTTGGAAGGGCAGGGCGCTGGCAGAGTACACACTCAACATCACTGCCAGGGCTGGTCTGGGTGCTCCCCAAGGGAAATTATGTGTCTTCTATCAGAAGGCAGGGAGGGAAACCCTGCATCTCTTAGTCTAAGAAATGTCTTTGGAGAACTGGGTGATGCTGTAACCTGCCACCCAGAGATGAAACCTTGCCTAGAAACAGTGAAAGTCAAACAAATGTGTAAACAGAAATCCTCTCTGTTAATGGCAAATGATTATACATCAAAAGTGAATGAGTGTGCAGATAGTAACTCTACATCTAGGAAATCTCTCCTTATATACAATTAATGTGATAAATGGAGTATTTTATAATTTAGACCCAGGAAAATTATTTTTCCTCCAGAGAAACTAAGAGGCATGCTTTCGTGTCTTCTGATAATGTGAACTATATAAATGGACTTTTCCAACCAGGATGTCATGACTCATAAGTATACCCCAAAGAGTTTAAAGGTGTACCAAAACATTGATTCTTTCAGGCCTCAGGTTAGCTGGAGCCCAGAGTGGATAAAGCAGGCTCCTCTTTTTTTCACTATGTCAATTAAAACAACTACATTATTCTGTTTGTGCTATGATATAATGAAGGGTAAGGAGCCTTGTTGTAACTAACCATAATTCCCTTTTTTTTCTTGTATGCCAGTAATTTCTGAAGCAAATGTTTAAAGTTCAAGTACATAAATTCTCACAGAGTCAGGGTATTTTTCAGTTTCTCCCTTTATTCTTATTTTTTGCTTTATTATTTTGATTTTGTACATTCTTTGTGCAGAAAAATCAAATCTTTTTAGAAAAAAAGGTAAAAATTCTATTGTTGGTATTAGAGAAGTTAAAATATTGAAGGTAGTCATACAAACATTTTTGAATGCTTAATAAATAAAAGAGATGATCATCCTAATAAGAAAAGTGGCCTTTTATGAAAATCCTGCAGAAAACTCTAGTTAACTACATGCTTTCATATCTAATTCATAGTTGTTTCTTCACATGGTCATTAATTATGTTGTCTTAAAATGTATATTTAATAAATCTTCACTAAATAGATAATATTCAATTGATATGTACAGTGCACTATTGAATAAAAACATGTAGTTAAAATGCAATGAGACCGGGTACAGTGGCTCAGGTCTGTAATACCAGCACTTTGGGAGGCGGGACGATTGCTTGATGTTAGGAATTGGAGACCAGCCTGGGCAACAGGCTACAAAAATTTTTTAAAAAATTCTTCAGGCATGGTGGTGCATGTCATGGTCCTTGCTACTTAGAAGGCTGAAGTGGGAGCATCGCTTGTGTCCAGGGAGGTCGCAGCTACAGTGATCTGTGATCGTACCACTGGGCTCCAGCTTGGGCAACACAGGGAGACCCCATCTCTTCAAAAATATAGCTAGCTAGCTAGATAGATATGCATATATATGTATAATAGTATACAGCAGTGGAGGTCATGGAGCATGTGGGGACCTTCTAAGATGAAGAAGTTAAAATCCATAATTTAAAGCTTCTTTAAAAATAAGCCCTTCAATTCTATTCTAACACATTCCACTTTGAAGAATCTCTACTTTTCACCACAGTTTATTATGGACAGCAGCTGGGCACGGTGGAACACACCTATTGTCTAGTCCCAGCTACTTAGGAGGCAGGAAGCCCCAGGAGTTCCAGGTTGCAAGGTGCTATAACCATATCACTGCACTCCAGCCTGGGTGACTGAGACCCTGTCTCAAAAAAGAAAAAAAAAAAAGAAAAAGAAACAAGAAAGAATTTATAATCTAGTAAAGGGAAAACATGTGCAAATAGAAATAAAATACAGTAGACTTTTTCTAGTTCCCAAGGTTTGTATTATAGATAGCATTACTGACCGAGGTCTTGGTATCAGTGAAATAATGGCTAGGAAGAGCTCCACCCTGGTCCAGAGTACTAAAATATTCCATGACTCATTTCTCCTATTACTTGATGCACAATGACACTAGGACACTGTTAAATTTGCCTAACTGCTATAAAATAGATCAGATTGAAGGTAAAATAGAAACATAACCAGCAATGTAATTCATCATTCACAGGAATTAAACAAACCTACAACCAAGAGAAGCCCAACTATTCCTGGTTTTGAATTCATAAATGAACCACACCCTGTATGATGGTAAAATAAAAAAGGAATACTTTGCTAATATTTTTCAATGTAGACTAATGTATAATTCCAAAGATCAGTTCAGTAAATTTAGAATATGGTTTAACTCAAAGAATAACACCTATAAGAATAAATGACTTACACTTTCTTAAGAAAACAACCCAGAAATGTATGTTTTTCTACCAATCTTCTTTAAAGTATACAGTAGCAAGGAATATGAGGTTTTTACTCATTAATAAATGCTTGGAGTTCAAATATTCAATGTTATATATTTTAAAAGCCATAAACTTTAATAAGTAAGCAGAGATAGAAGCAGAATTGAAATTTAATAGCTTATAATTCTAATTAGGACATAAATATAAATAAAAGGGTATTACAACTCCAAATAAAAGTAGATTCCTATATCAGTGCTTTCTCTTAATGATATTATCTTACAAAAAATTTACATAAAATTCTATTCACATTTAGCCCTTTTACAAATTTTCCTTGTGCTATTGACAAAAGCATAAATCTGGAAACAAGATGTTTATTTTTCATTTAGTCATCATTTTCCTTCCAAATGTCCAGATTAACATAATTCCAAACACCAGTGCCATTTTCGACCTTAGAAAATTACATAACTTTTCTGGTCCTTAGGTTACTAATCTGTGAAATAAAAATGGTAATAGTACCTACTTCATAGAGTTGTTTTGAGAATTCAGTAAAATTTGATATATAAGGCAATAACCACAGGGTCTGGCATAGGCTAAATACCCAACAAATGTTAACTGCTAACATTGTTGTTCTGATCATTATTGTGATAATAATCTTTAACAGCATTATCCTGTCAAGCTTCCCTCTTAGGAGGCATACATTTAAAACCATCTTAGAAACATCCCAGTTTCTTCTAATATTTTCTTAATTATTCTCCTACAATGCCAGCCATGGGAACTCTGAGTAATATCCCAACAATGATGATGATGATGATGATGACGACAGTGACAACAACACCTATGATAATGATGACAATAAAAACAAAGTCCCAAAATACCTCGTTATGAATGATCATGGGAGTTTGGAGAATGCTTATATAGCATTATGGCCAGGAAATCCAGGAATGCTTCAATTTAGTCTTTCCTCCCATGTCATTCCTCCCATGATTTCCACAAAGAAGATTAATGCACAAGGATCAAGGGGAAATGGGGGGGGTGGAATTCTGCCAGTTTATTATTAGCTGGTCCTGTGCTTAAATTCCAAGGCACAGATCTCTAGTTAGTTGGCTTAGTAAATGTGGTGTGGCAAAAAAAAGACAGCCCTAAGTGCTCTTCCTATAAGTTTAGATACAAACCTGTATCTCAGAGACTTACTAACTTCAAGTTGGCCACTTGATACAAAGGCCAAGGACATGAAAGTGTCCATAGATGCTAAGATAAACAAAGAAAGAAAGTAAGATGGCTAGGATTATCTCTGGAGAATACCCTTTGACAGTTTCTCTAGCTGTTCCTTCATGGGGCAAGAGAAAGTAAGAAGACTCACAAGTAGGTGCCAGACCTTTTAACATATCATAACACCATCCACAGGTAAGTGTGTTTCAACAATGTCTAAGACTTGGCTAAAATAAGATTAGTATTCTCTTGGAAAGAGAGTATTTCCTTGGAAGATGTAACAAAAAATCCCCCTCTACTTTGTTTGCCAGTGATTTGATAACTCTTTGAGCCTATAAATTAAAGAGAAATGAAATGAAACTCTACAACACTTCAAAGAATGATAATTGCTCAAAAATGTTTGAAAAAATAATGACATTTTGAGATCTTGACTTTTAAGCTCCCTAGAAAAGTATATTTTTATGAACTAGCTATTATAGAAGGGCTCAACATTTTGAAACAATGACCTCTCCCTGGATCCAAGAGCTTTAGATAATATAAATGAATAGATTAAAAAAAACCCTTGATTATTGGCTTAACTCTCAACCAATCAATAAAATATAGTAATTAATCATCAATAAATATTTCTGTATACACAAAAATAGAAACCCTCTATGGTAGCTTCAAAATATAAAAGCAAAGGGCAAAAATCAAATTTTTTTTTGATGTGTATCAAATGTGTAATCAAATGTGTATGTGTGAAGTCACCGTAATGATCCTGGACAGTAACTGAGACTATAAAGATAACAAATATTAATGATTAAGTGAAAAACTATTCTTGAAGGCACTTGGTGCTCTTGCAAACTTCTGATCAAGCACTTTATTATCATATAAATGATTGTCCTATAGATTGCAAGACAAAATACCAAAAGATTAACCCAAGATGTTCCTTATTTAATCACAGAAAATAAGAAGACAAAACAAGAATAGAACTGAATCTTTCTGTGCATTTTTGAATTGGTTTTCATTGGGGTTTACCAATGTAGCAGTTTGTGAGCATTTCACAGATTTTTGGAAATATTAGTTACACTTCAAATTTTTGTTTTTCCAATGTTTACTTGTTTTTTTTCTTTACAGACTTTTTAGAGCAGTTTTAGGTTCTGAGCAAAATTTAGTGGAAGGTACATATTAATAGATTTCCCATATACTCCCTGCCCATACCCATCTACAGCCTCCTCTATTATCATCATACCCCACCAGAATGGTATATTTGTTACAAATATATATGCAAATATTTATTATAAATTTGTCCAAACCCATGGAATGCACAACACCAGGAGTGAGCTCTAATGTAAACTATGGACTCTGAGTGGTAATGTGTCAATGTTAGTTTATCAATTGTTAAGTTTGAAGCTAGTTTTATATCATAAAAAATAAAATAAAATTGGCTCAGAATTTCTCATTCATTTATCCATTCAAGACATGTTTCTCAAAAAATACAATGTATGAGGAAAAATTATTATGTAATGAGCACAATGTAGATACAGAGAAAAAGTATTATGGGAGTAGAGAAGCATTGAAAACAAAAAGGATGGAAAGGATGGGAAGAATTCTAAGGAAAAGACAAGATCAGGAAACAACTTCTCACCCTTGCCAGAAGGGTGCTAAACAGATCACTCCTCACCTTTGACAATTCAAGCCCTGCCCAGGTCTTTTTTAAGTACAACCAGTAGGCAGACCAGAGAATCCCATCTGATGACTCAGTTATTGCACAATATCAGTGATTCACTTCTATTCAATTTACATTTTCTCTGTGGGCTGTCTTTTCCAGTTCTATCACCTAGACTGCCAACTGAATGTCAATGACTTACAAATCTTTATCTCTTGCCCATACCTCTTTCCTGACTACAGACTCCTTTAACTAACTGACAATGGAGTAGCTTCACCTGGTTTTCTCAGAAGCATCTGAAAGTTGAACTCACAGGCTTCCCCCACTAATTTGATTTTCCCTATATTTCTATAATTCATTAATTAATATCATAGTAAGGATTCAGCTTAGATGCTTCCTTCTTCCCCATCCTTAACATCTAATCTGTCCTATTGTCCTATTATTTTATCTCCTAAACAGTTCTCTCCCTCAATTTCCATTGCCAAAGTTCAATAGCATACTAATTTGTACAACAGATTTTTTACTCATTTCCCTTCTCTATTTTAAAAATACTGTCTTCAAGTTAACTACCACAAATTTCCCCTTCAGAAGTCATCAGAGAATCAGTTTCAAAGTCCTTACTATGGTTCATTTTCACCACCTGTTTACTGCTTAATTTTCATGCCCCACCATTCTCTCCCTTCAATGTGTTTTTCATTTCTCTTGTGATTTCTAGGCAAAAAGGATTGTCAATTCCCCAAATGTGTCATACTTTGTCATGACTCCATGCATGTGCACAGCTTTTCCCTCCACCTGAAATGACCTTTTCTCCACCTCTGCCACACCTCATACCATGCCTTGTCCACCTGGTTCTCTTAGTCATGCTTAAAGACAGTTTTTCCACCTTCTCCTTGAATCCTTTCCACACCTTTATCCTCTTCCTCCAGGCAGAGTGATTAGCAATTTCTTTTTCCTTGGGGAGAAGCCAGAAAGAAGTATGAGTAGAAAAATCTCTTCTCTTTAGGTTGAGACAGAACTATCAAGAGAGGAGGAGAGAATTTTGGGCCCAACAAATGTAATCTGATGGATTCATTTGCATAAGTCTTCCTGTTCAGGACTGGAGATAGAGAAGTTTTCTGACTTTCATTCTTCCATGGTCTCTTGCTGGTCATCCTATCCCTTTCTCAGTCTTTTCTGAGGGGTAGATTATTTCTTTAGAAACATTAATATAATTGATGGGACTAAGTCGGTTCTTATTCAGGCCTGAAAACCACCCTTCTTCTTCAAAATGATTTTATCTATTTCTTATTTTATTTCTTAGTTTGGATGTTATAGTTTAACTCTCAGAGGTCAACCTCATTTCCAAGTTCTTGAAGACAGCTCACCATGCTCTCATGGCCAGTTTACATTAGTGGTTTCTGAATACATTTAAAGCAGGGGGTCTGCCCCTGTCACTGAGAAAGAGAGAAAGAGAGAGATTGGGAGAGAGAGGAAGATAGAGAGAAAGCATTGAATATCATCATATAAAACACATGAAAGAGGAGCTGCTCCAGTTGAAGCAAAAAAAGGAACAGGGGCACAAAGAGTCCAGGACCTGAATCCCTCTTGCCGCTGGTGTCCTGCAGCTACACAGAATACACCATGAACTCCTTAGTAATATTTGAGGAACTTTCAGCTTGACTAAATGTTTACCTGGTATATGCATACATGTATGTGTATGTGTACGTACATGCATGTGTATGTATGTGTATGTGAATGTGTTCCTATGTGTTTTCCATAGTCCTAATTCAGAAACTGATAAATAGAATCTATTGCAAAAACAATATTCCTTTCAATGGCACCTTAAAAAAATGTTATGATAAGTTGGAGAACTATTAATGACGGAAAAACTTAACAAAAAAAACCAGGGCATTTTAACAATGTTGATTCTGCTGATCCGTGAGCATGGTATGGTTTTCTACCCAAAGTGATCTATAGATTCAATGCAATCCCTATTAAAATACCAACAGCATTTCCCACAGATCTAGAAAAAATAAATCTACACTTTGTATGGCATCAGAGAAGAGCCTGCATAGCCAAAGCAACCTTAGGCAAAAAGAACAAATTAGGAGACATCAACTTATCAGACTTCAAGCTATACTACAAGGCTACAGTAACCAAAACTGCATAGAATTGGCACAAAAATAGACATAGACCAATGGAACTGAACAGAGAACCCAGATATAAAACCATCCATATACTGCCATCTGATCTTTGACAAAGCAGCAACAATGTATACTGGAGAAAAGACCCCATTCAACAAATGGTGCTGAGAAAATTGAATAGCCACATGTAGAAGATTGTAACAGGATCCACATCTCTCACTGCTCACTAAAATTAATTCAAGATGGATAACAGACTTGAGTTCAGAATTCAAGATGGATAACAGACTTTATGAACTAAGACATAAAACCAGAATTGCAGAAGAAAATTTTGAAAAAAACTCTTCTACATATTGGCCTAGGCAAAGAATTTATGAAGAAGATCCCAGTGGTAATCACAGCAACAGCAAAAATAAATAAATGGGACTTGATGAGATTAAAAAGCTTCTGCACAGTCAAGAAAACAGTAAACAGAGTAAATAGACAACCTACAGAATGGGAGAAAATATTCGCATGCTATTACTTCTGATAAATTGCTAATAACCAGAATCTACAAAGAACTCAAGCAAATCAGAAAGAAAAAACTCAAACAACCCCATTAAAATGTGGGCAAAAGACATGAACAGAAGCCTTTTGAAACAAGATAGATTAATGGCCAATAAACACATGAAAAGAATGCTCTGTCACTAATCGTCAGGCAAATGCAAATGAAAACCACGATGGGGTTAGATATCACCTAACCCCAGTGAGAATGGCTTTTATCAAAAAGTCCCAAAACAATAGATGCTGATGTGGATGCAGAAAGAAAGGAACACTTATACATTGTTGGTGGGACTGCAAATTAGTACAACCTCTATGGAAAACAGTATGGAGATTCCTCAAAGAACTAAAGTAGAACTACCATTTGATCCAGCAGTCCCACTACTGGGGATTTACCCAAACGAAAAAAGGTCATTTTATCGAAAAGACACATGCACTTGAATGTTTATTTCAGTACAATTTCACAATCACAAAGATGTGGAATCAAACCAAATGCCCATCAATTCATGAGTGGATCAATTAAATGTGATATATGTATAACACGGAGTACTACTCAGCCATAAAAATGAATTAATACCTTTTGTAATCATCTTGAGGGAACTGGAGACCATTCTCCTAAGTGAAGTATTGTAAGAATGGAGAAACAAACATCACATGTATTCACTATTAAATTGGAACTAACTGGTCAGCATTCATGTGTACAGATGGAAGTAAAACTCAATGGAAATCATGCAGGTGGGAGGAGCCGGGTGGGGATGGGTGAATTCATACCTAACAGGTACAATGTACACTATCTGGGTGATGGGCACAAATAACTTTGTCTCAAGTAGTACAAAAACAATCCATGTAACAAAAACATTTGTGCCCTTGGAATATTCTGAAATAAAAAAACAAAAAAAGTTTTTCTCAGGAGAAAAAAGTAACTCATTTGTTTGAAAGAAAAGATAATATATTCATTAAAGATCATATTACTTCAAAATGAAAAGATCCTGTTTCCATGAACAACTGTAGTGAAAGTTTATAAAATTCAAATTTTCAATAGTTTTGCTCTAAAACAATCTGCAATACATAATCAGATGAGTCCATTAATTTTTTGAGAATTTCTTATTATTTATGAAGTAAAAACTGCAATCAATTAATTTTCCTGATTGAGCCAGTTATCCGATTCTGTCTGTGTTTGTTTGGTATTATGTGGATAAGGAATTTCAGAAAAGGATTTAAAAACTTAAAGAGTAATAAGGTCTACCCTGAAAAAGTCCAGGTTTGTTTGATTATAAATTTAGGACTAGAGCCCAAGGGCCTTGGCATCCCCTACAGGAGCATCTGAGCAGTTCTGGCTTCTGTTAATGAAAGCACAAATAAAATAGGCTGTATAAACATGCTGCACGGCTGAAGTGGGGTTGCCCTAAAATAGCAATAGCATACCAGTTTTATGAAATATCCCAAAAAGGATAGATAATATTAAATGTCCTTAATTAGGTATGATTAAAAATAAAATCGTATTATAATCATCATTTTAAATCAGAAAGATACCACTCATGAAAGGCATCTAGAAAGTAATTCCAAAATGATTTTATGAACAATGGCAAAACAGTAGTTACATGTGAGTTCACAATTAGAAAAAAAATGAAAATAACTGCAGCTGAGTTCAGAGACCTAGAGTCACAGCACTGAGGTTTAGTAGGTATGAGCATTATTCATTGGTTCACACTATTTTTAGAATTTGTGTTTAAATTTTCATATCTCTATATCACTAAGAAACAGACAAACTAAGAAACAAAGCTTTGCTGAACCACAAAGCCAAGCTGGGCAAGCAGATAAGGAAACCAAAGAAGCTCAGTTGAAAAAAAGACACAGATTCAAAAGAAGCCTGCTTAGAATTTTATTCTTTTTTTTTTTGTTTGTTTTTATTTCAGGATATTGTGAGGATACAAACATTTTGGTTACATTTTATATCATGGCCTCTCCTTAGCGAGGGTTAGAGGCCTGCCCTTCCCCCCCCACAATGCACACTGTGTCCTATAGTTGTGAGTTTATAGAACTTTATTCTTGAAATGGCTATAGAGGAAAGGAAGAACAGAAGGGATGCAGGTGTGATGGAGAAGGCTTTGAGAGACAGGTGTTTTGGGCTATTCCAGGGAAGAATGATAACTGAAGACCTTTCTAAATCTGTGACTCTCAACTGGTGTGATAATGAAAAAAAAAATCTAATGTTTGATAATATGCTTAAACTCCTATTTGAGCTTTGCTTGAATTTTGTTGCTTGAATTTTGACTATATAAAACCCAAATATGAATTAGCTGTAATTAATGTCATTTGTTTACGATTAAAGGGAATTAATTAGTTCTTTATTTTTTTTGACAAATTTATTGAAGTATAATTTACATTGCATGCCATTACTCCATTTTAAGTGAACAATTAAATGAGTATTAGTAAATTTACCAAGTTGTACAGCTATTCACATAAATCAGTTTTAGAAGATTTCCTC
>CAUYRT010015480.1:0-10519 GCA_963574885.1 Lepilemur ruficaudatus | reverse complement strand
ATTGATTGGTTCCATGCTGGACGTGGTGGCGAGAGCCTGTAGTCCCAGCTACTTGGAAGGCTGAAGTAGGAGGGTCGCCTGAGGCTGGGAGTTTGAGACTAGCCTGAACAACATAGTGAGACCCCAACACTACAGAAAATTTAAAAAACAAAAAATTAGGTGGGCGTGGCAGCACACACCCATAGTGCTAGCACTTGGGAGGCTGAGGCAGGAGGATCATCACCTGAGCCCAGGAGTTTGAGGTTGCTGTGAGCGAGGCTGATGCCACGGCACTCTAGCCCGGGCAACACAGTGAGACTCTGTCTCAAAAAAAAAAAGAAAAAACAACCAAAAACACACACCAGGCTGGACGCGGTGGCTCACGCCTGTAATCCTAGCACTCTGGGAGGCCGAGGTGCGAGGATCGCTCGAGGTCAGGAGTTCGAGACCAGCCTGAGCAAGAGCAAGACCCCATCTCTACCAGAAAAAAAAAAAAAAAGACACACCAGACTGTCAAAGGCCTGATGCCAAAGAAAGAATGTAAAATATGTCATTAGGCGTTTTCTTTATATTGATTACATGTTAAAATAACACTTTGGATATTAAGTGGACCTAAGATATATTTTTAAAATTAATCTCACCTGTGTTTCTGGTTTTGTTTTTACTTCTTTTTAAGGTAGCTACTAGCAAATTTTAAATTACACATGTGGCTCCAATTATATTTCTACTGGACAACACTGATCTAGCACCTGCCTCCTCCCTGCCATCTTTGGTCACAGTCACGCTGCTCTCTCACCCACCCTGCCTGGCTGTACCCAGTTCATTCCTGCCTCTAAGCTTCCCACATGTGGTTCCCTCAGCCTGAAATCTATTTCTCCCATTGCCCTAGGCAATTCCCTCTCTTCCTCAAGCTACCCTCAGGAAGCCTTCCTTGATTGCCACACACATCCCGTGCACAGGCTAGGCTAAGTCCCCTGTGCTGCGTCCGAGGACATCCTATACTTTCCACCAACTCCTCTGTCACAATGGGAATAGTTTGCACCATTTGTCTCTTCAATGTCTGTCTGTCTGTCTGTTTTCCCTTCTAGATCCTAAATTCCGGGAGGACAGCAACATTGTCTGCCTGCCTTGCTCACGCTGCTCAAAGACACTCAGTGCATGAATACTGGTAAACAAATGCCAGGCCTTTTCCCTGTTCCAGGCAAGTCTCACAAGCCTAAGAAAATGTTCTATAGAGAAAAAGGAAATTTTCTGGCACACAAAACCCTGATCCAACATTGAGAAATTCTTAAGTCTAAGAAGGAAAAAAACAAAAGGGGGAAAAGCATGTCTTGGCCACCTACTCTAGGATAAAATGCAAAAACTCACAATATAGAAAATGCAGAAACACCTAGGCCAGCTCTCAGCGTTTTGAGGGGCGGAATCACCCTTTGCTCAAATACGTGTTCCCACGAGGTAGACCAGCTTCCACAGCCGACACCCTCACAGAACACTCTAGAGGGAAGGGATTCCTGACAGAAAGCTTTTCTTCTTTCTTCAAGTGAGGCTTCACAAGGCAGCTCCTCAGCTGGTGACACGGGGAGGTTTGTTTGAACATTCACTGCAGGGCCAGTGTGTTTACTTTTTGCGACTCCTGCCTAAAAGGACCTTTTCTTTCCAACAGCTCTCGGCTGATACTGAAGCCATGAAGTGGGGCCCAGCTGACGTTGAGAAGTTGGGGAGGGGGTGCCGGGGGAAAGGGTTGCTTTTGGCTTCTTTGGGAATTCCTTGAGGTCCTGGCTTGGCCGTATCTGCCTGGAGTGCAGGATGATGGAAAGCAACACACAGAGAGCGTTTCAGAGAATCTTGAAGACAGTTTTCAATCCCAAAGCCTGGCATCTGGTGCCAATCACAAAAACTGTAGTCACTGATGTGACTGTAGCTTGATCAGGGTGAAAGGACACAAAGGCTGTTGCATTTGGGGGCTGGGACCCACAGCCTCCCCCGAGTGGGCACCCGGCACTACGCTGGTCCCGCTCTCTGCCTCAGAGATGAGCCCGACACGGGCCACAAAGACATAAGTCATGAGAAAACATGTCCACCCTCACCAATCAGAGGAGAAAGTCAATCCTTCAACGCATCTCGTGTGTGTGTGTGTGTGTGTGTGTGTGTGTGTGTGTGTATCAGTGTTTTTGTGTTGCAGGCTCAGCGTGGGGTGGCGCATAAGTGTGAACAAAATTCACAAAATGCCTGGCCCCTCTGGAGCTCACCTTCTAGTTTTGGAGGACAATAAATGAGAAGAATAAACAAAATATGCAATATTATAAGGAGATGACTGCTAAAAAGAAAATAAAGTGAAGAAAGGAAACAGGGAGTGTCAGGGAGGGGTAGCCACAGATGAGCCAGCTTTGCCCAGGCCATGGTATATCACACAGTGTGACTGATTCCTTTTCTACGAAATGTCCAGAAAAGGCAAATCTTTAAAGACAGAAAGGAGATTCCTGGCTGCCAGAGGCTGGGGTAGGAATGGGAATTAACTGTAGACGGGCACAGGGATTCTATTGGGTTGATAGAAATGTTCACGGTGATGATGATACAACTCAGTAATTTGGTTTTTTAATTCACTGAATTGTATACTTTTTTAAAAGGTAGTATGATCAACGAAGGCCTCGCTGAGGTGACAGCTGAGTAGACCAGAAGGGGAGAGTGTTTCAGGAAGGTGGTGAGGCCAGCGCAAAGGCCCTGAGGCTCCAGGCGAGGGAAGATGTCTGGAGATGGGGGAGAATGGCTGACATGAGTAACAGGGGTGACGGGAAGATCAGGAAGGGCCTTCTTGGCCAGAAGGAAGGACTAGAATTTTTCCTCTGAGTGACAAGGGAATGCACCGGAGGAGTATGACTTACAGTCTGAATTATTCTGGCTGCTGGGTTCAAAAACATATTGTAGAGAGGCAAAGACAGACGAAAGGAGGCCCATTAAGAGGGCTTTGCAGTTGAGAAGTGACGGTGACTTGGACATGGGTGACAGCAGCTGTCACAGTGAGAGATGGTCAGAGCCGAGACTGTATCTTCAGGGTAATGTGGACAGGAGGTGCCAAGGGACTGGAAGGCAGTTGTGTTGAAAAGTAAAGTCAAGGAGGGCACCAAGGGTTTTAGCCCGAGCAACACAGAATGGAAAGCCACAGGAGGCAGGTGGCTCAGATTTTAACACGTTCATCTGAGGATGCTAACTACATGGAAATACCATCTCTGGTTGCCAAGGGAGAGGCCCAGGCTGCCAGTCTTAGGAGCAAAACTAAAGCCACAAGGCTGGATGTGCTCGTGAAGGGAAGGGGTACAAATTCACAAGTGGACACAGAACTAAGGTGACACAGGGAGCCCCAGTGCTTAGAGACTGGTGAGGAGACAAACCAGCAAGTGAGACGGAATAACAGTGACCAGAGAAACAGACAGAAAACCAACAGAGCGTGGTGTCCTGAAAACCAAGGTGAGAAGTATGTCAAGGAAGAGGGATCAATGAGTTGTGTTCAGTTTGTGAGGCACGTGACTTGAGCAGGACAGCTGGTGTGGCGACACCAAGGTCATTAGCAACCTTGGTGCAACAACTGTAGCAGAGCAGCAGGGCAAAAACCCAACTGGAGGTGCCACAAGAAGAAAAGGGAGAGGAGAAATGAAAAGAAATGCCAGATAAAACAACAAAGAGAAACTGCTTTGTCCCAACTGACTGGCACAGGTTAAAAAGATAAGACAAGACGGCCGGGCGTGGTGGCTCATGCCTGTAATCCTAGCACTCTGGGAGGCCGAGGCAGGAGGATTGCTCAAGGTCAGGAGTTCAAAATCAGCCTGAGCAAGAGCGAGACCTCGTCTCTACTAAAAATAGAAAGAAATTAGCTGGACAACTAAAGAAATATATAGAAAAAATTAGCCGGGCATGGTGGCGCATGCCTGTGGTCCCAGCTACTCGGGAGGCTGAGGCAGTAGGATCACTTGAGCCCAGGAGTTTGAGGTTCCTGTGAGCTAGGCTGATGCCACGGCACTCTAGCCCGGGCAACAGAGCGAGACTCTGTCTCCAAAAAAAAAAAAAAAAAAAGATAAGACAATACCTAGCGCGATTGGGGGCACAGGGAAACAGGTAAGTGCACACTCACAGTGAGTGTGTAAATTCGTTCAGACTTTGTGGTGGGCACAGGCAGCAGGCACCAAAAACTTGCAAAGCTGGAGGTGGGTAGGGAATGAAAGGGAGGAATAAAAAAAAATTTTTAATATTAAAATTTTTTTTTTTAACTTGAAGTGCACCTGCTTCTGACCGAGCAATTGCATGCCTGGGAATTTACCCTAGGGTAGAAAATGGATAGGAGCACAAAGATATCTTTATAAGAACTAACAAAAGTGCTGCTTAGAATAGTAAAAAAGTAGAAATAAACTATAAAAGATTGGTTAAACTGTAAGTGAATTCATACAAAAAAAAAAACCCTACAAACCATTACTACAGCCATTTAAAACTGGTCTAGTTCCACTGACGTGGAAAAAATTGGACGGAAAAAAAGTAAATTACAAAGCAATATGTATAATAAGTCTCCATTTCGGAAAAAAAAAGCACAGAAACACACACTACAATACAACCCCTACTATACAACCTTGGGCAAGTTACACATCTCTCAGCCTCTGTTTCCTCAACAAAGGAAACCGCAATACGATCTACCTTACAGGCATGGAAGAAGATTAAATGAGTTTATACATACGTACAGAGAGAATTCAGAACAATGCCTGACATATACTAAGCACTCAGAATATTTTTGTCCTTTTATTTTAATAATATGCGTGAAATAATAATAATTGGAAAAATACTAATACTTTTAATTTTAGGAGCACATATTGCTGTGGTAAAATACACATGACATAAAATTTTACATTGCTTTTATAATCAGAAAAAACACGAACGACAATTTTGAATTTTGGGAGCAAGAAAAAAACCTCTTCAGGATCTAGTATTTCTGTGAGCATTCCACAGAACTGGAATAACTAGGTCTTGGTGGTTTACCAGGTTTATAAAAATAACTAACTGGCCATGCAGGACTGGCTTAGCCATTTCTGCATGAGTTCTGTTCAATGCACTGGGGTTTGTAACTAAGACAGTATCTTCCCTACCAGCTTACAGGACTGTCACACGCTGCCTTTCACTTTTGTCCCTTGCCCACCTCCTCCTCAGCTTAAGAATGGTGAACAAATTTTTTTAATTTAAATTTAAAATTGTTTTTAATTGAAGAACAATGTTTTAAAAAATTTGCTCTCTTCTCCCTCTGACTCAAGTTCTAAGGTTCAGCAATTTTATTTATCTTTCGATTGAAAAACTGGAAAAACAGTGCTGTGTTTACTTTAAAATAAATGCAGGCACTGTCTGTCAAGACCGACGGCCCACCTACCAGAACAATCCAACCTTGCAGAGGAGCAAGGGAGGAGGCCCACCACCAATGACTGGCCTATCTGTTCTTGGAACTCTAAGTGCCATAATAATCCTTGGCTTAAAAGATTTTTAAAGAAATAGGGAGTTGTTCTCTTTCTCCTTTTCTTTCTGTTTTTAAATGTGGGAGGCGCGTATGGGGAAAGAAAAGAGGCATACATAGAAAATGGAAAGTAAAGTGTAGGGAACTTTTCAAAGCCTACTTCATTACTTACATGGTATCAGTACAGCAATTCTCAAATTGCCTTCTATGCAAGATAGATCTGAGGGAATGAGTTAATGTATGGATGATGTGAAGAGCCAGAGTTCTCAAGTGGGATGGAGGAAGGTTAGGAAGGACGCTGTAGGGCTGGACTGGAATTGGAGGTTTCAGTACGAACTCATGGTGTTTAACATATAGATAATAGCAAGAGATATTTATGTGTTTATGTGTAAGTATAATGTGTGTGTGTTTGTATGTGTGCATGTGCATATATCTAAATCTGCCAGGAAGGCCAGCCACAGTGGCTCTTGCCTGTAATCCTAGCGCTCTGGGAGGCTGAGGTGGGAGGATTGTTTGAGGTCAGGAGTTCGAGACTAGCCTGAACAAAAAGTAAGACCCCAGTCTCTACTAAAAATAGAAAAGATTAGCCAGGCATTTGTGGCGCTTGCCTGTAGTACCAGCTACTGGGGAGGCTGAGGCAGGAGGATCACTTGAGCCCAGAGTTTGAGGTTGCTGTGAGCCAGGCTGACAACAGGCACTGTAGCCCATGCAACAGAGCAAGAATCTGTATGTATGTACGTATGTATGTATAAATAAATAAAATCTGTCAGGAAAAATTAAGTCTGATGAGCCAAGAAAGTTCAGAAGAACAGTGGGAAGACAAACGTGCAACTCAATGTCCACACTCCCTACAATGAAAACAGCGAGAATAGGTAAAATCCAGTATGAAAAAATACAACTAGATCCCTACCCCACACCATAAACCAAAATGAACTGCAGATTGATTCAACAGTTTAATGTTTAAAAAAACAAAATAATGAAAAACACCACCCGCGTTGATGTAAGGTAGGTTATATGACTTTATTTTTGCCCAAGTGGTTAGCTTAGTGGTTCTCAAACAGGTATGTACCCGAATCCCCTGGAGGGTTTGTTAAGACACAATGGCAAGGCCCTACCCTCAAAGTTTCTGATTCTGCAGGTCTGGGCTAAGGCCCGAGAATTTACATTTCTACCATATTCCCAGAAGACACCCGTGCTGCTGACCTCAGGATCACACTTTGAAAGCCACTGGGTTAGCTGATGGTCTCAATGCCTGTGTTGGCCTTTCTTTTCTGATGGTAAATGCCACCTTCTTCATATATTAAATTCTACCTATATTGGATTATGTTGGGACAAAAACATATGAGGGGGACATGTCAAAAGGCTATAGGGAGGAGCAAGCTTAAAGTGGCACCCACTGGCCAAGCCACGGATAATCTGAGCATTAAATTATCAGCAGAAATAAATTATAACCCACGGAATAAGAACCCATGAGTTGAGATTGATAATAAATATCTAAATGCATGCATACAGGACAAGGGAAAGCTCTTTCTTGCAGTATTATACCAACTAATAAATGTATTAACAGAAGGAATGATAAAATTAGAACAAAAAAGGTACAACCATCACAGTAAAATCCTTACCGGCAGGAAAAACTAGTAGGTGAAGGTGTGATGAGGAACATACATATATACACATACACACACACAGAGTCTAAAATTATCTCCCCATAAATTTCTTTCTTTCTTTTTTTTTTTATTGAGACAGAGTCTCACTCTGTGGCCCGGGCTAGAGTGCCGTGGCGTCAGCCTGGCTCACAGCAACCTCAAACTCCTGGGCTCAAGTGATCCTTCTGCCTCAGCCTCCTGAGTAGCTGGGACTACAGGCATGCCCGGCTAGTTTTTTCTATATATTTTCAGTTGGCCAATTAATTTCCTTCTATTTTTAGTAGAGACGGGGTCTTGCTCTTGCTCAGGCTGGTCTCAAACTCCTGACCTTGAGCGATCCTCCTGCCTTGGCCTCCCAGAGGATTACATGCGTGAGCCACTGTGCCCAGCCCATAAATTACTTTTTAATTGTAAAGGGAACATAGTAATTTTGCAGTGGAAAAACCTGGCAGACAGCACCTCAATCAAATGACCAAAGTTAATGTCATCAATAATAAAACAAGCTGAGTCATGTGCTACTTGATACGACGCACTCAGAAAGACACGATATCACTTTTGGGATGTTCCTGCCAAGAATGCACCATGAATCCAATCACACGGAAACAGCAGATAACGCCAAATTAAGAGGAATCTACAAAAACGGCCTGTATTCTTCAACAATGACAATGTCACGAAAGGAAAAAAATGCCCAAGGAACTGATCCAGATGTGAGGAGACAAGACTACTCTACGCGAAGCATCTTCTTGCACGAGATCCCAGACTGTGACAACTGCAAGATCTGAACTGGATAATGACATTGTAAAAATGTGAAATGTCTTGGTTTGGTTAATTGCACTGCAGTTATGCAAGAGATTATTCTTCTAGGAAACAGACACTTAAGTATTCAGGGATAAAGAAACGCTGGATTTGTAATTTGCTCTAAAATGGGTCAGAAAATAATTACACATATATATTTATTAATAATAGATGAAGACAAAGTGAAAGCAAATGTATCAAAATATTAACAGTTGGGGAAAAGACATAGAGGAGTTCTTTGTTCTATTCTTGTAATTCTTCTCTGAATTTGACGTTTTGGGGGGGAAAAATCTACTTCACCTTACATTCTCCTCCTTGAAAGTAGGAAAATCTGGTAATGCCAAAGTCTGTAGTGCTGATGGGGCTACAGGAGGAAAGGAGTCTTGGACTCTACCTGCTACCAGTTTAGAGTAAAATTAAGATCCTCCAGTGGGTGGTTACAGATGAAACACATGCTGGTAACTACTGTAGTTGTGTGATACGGGCATGATGTTTGAAAATTCCTCTAATAAAAAAGTATTTTTAAAAAAATCAATAGGCAACCTTCTACAGAGAGATGACCAAAACTATCTTTAAGAGCCAAATCAGCACTTTTGGTCAAGTCCTCTTTGCAGCCATAGCCAGGTCAATGTCCCGCAGAAAGTCAGCCAAAGTTGACCATATGCAACTGCAGTACTTGAGTAAAAGCCTCCATCATAGCATCCCTCTGCCAAGCAGAGGCATAAACAGCCAGCTGAGTTTCCCGATCAACTTCCAAGTCTACCCAGTGGAAGCGAGGGAGCAAATGAAAGAACAAATTATGTCTGTGGAAGAAAAGAATGCCAGGTAGGGCAGCCACTGCCCATCGGGTCCTTTCCCAGGAAAAGCTGTTACAGGAAGACCAGGCCACGGTGAGCAGAGTTAACCTAACATACTATGACCCACTTACCCTACATGACTGTACTCATGCTCAGACACCACTCTAGAAACACTTCCAGCCCAGTGGCTCCTCACAAAGCGCAGGGGCCAGGACCGTGGAGCTGAAATGTCCCATGTTGAAGACAGCCTCCCCAGTCCACCACTCCCAAGGCTTGGGCATTTGTCCAGTCTTAGAATTCTCTCCCAGAACAACCTCAGGACTGCCTCCCCCATGGGCAAGAAGGTCTCACATCAGGAAACAGGATCTCTGTCATCCATATCCGAGATTCAAACCTCCTAGTCTTTGGGAAAAGAGACATCAGAGGAGACGGGACAACTACTGCTAGTAGCTACACAGTTCTTACACGTGTCAGGACTGTTATCAGCTCATGTACTCTCAAAACAACACTTTACAGATAAGAAAACAGAAGCACACAGAGGTTAAGTGACTGTCCAACATCACAAAGCTGGTGGAAACAGGATTCAAATCCAGGTGGTCTGACTCTGGAGACTGCATGCTTTTAACCACTTCTCCACATGACAGATTTGCAACCACCAGAAATAGCCTTGCTCTAAACAGAAGGCTTTATGAAACGTGGATGGACTGTCGTGTATACAGGCTTTGCCACTGTCATCCTAGAAGACTTGTTTTCCTCAGAAAAGGCAGCCCACTGCCCTGCTGCAATCCATGTTTTCCATTACATGCTGATCGGACATGCCCACTACCCAATCCAGCCACGTGCACAGTGTCCTCTGGCTGGTGCTGTGAGCAGTAAGAGCTGCAACTGATACCACAAGCAATATAGCCACTGGAAAACATAGAAAAATAGCCTCTTAAATAACTCTGGGCTCAAAGAAAAACTCACAACAGTAATTACAAACACCAAGCAGAACACAGCAAAATGTATGGGACGGCAAATTGGTACAACACTACAAAACTGATCGTACCTACCACAGCTAAACAGACATCCACCCTAAGAACTCTAGGTATGCATAGAACCAATAGAAATGCATGTCTATGTCCTTGAAAATATATGTCATAAGAATATGTTCATGATGGTCAAAAACTGGAAACAACCCAAATATTCACCAATGGGAGAATGGACAAATAAATGGTGGCATATACATATAATAGAACACAGCTATTGACACATGCGAAAACACAGATGAATCTAAAAGATACTAAATAATAAGCCAGGCACAAGAAAACATACTGCATGTTCTCATTGATACGAAATTCAAGAGTAGGCAAAGCTAACCCACAGTGATAGAAGTTAGAACAGTGATTATCTCAGGATGCGTGGAGGGGATGTTAACTGAAGGACACGTGTGGAGCTTTCTGGGAATACTAGAAATGTTCTACATCTTGATCTGAGTGATGATGACACAGATGTGAATAATGTACGTGTTCAAGCTGTAACACTTAACATTTGTGCACTGTACTTTGAAAGAAAGAAACGTGAATACCCAAAGTAAAAACTAAAAGACAAGTTCAAAGCAAGAATGTTTTCATGATGAAACAAGAAAGGACAAACATAAATACAGTAAGCTTTCAACTCCAAAAGCTATAAAGTGACTGATTGACCAAATAAATAAATAAATCAGATCTAGGGCAAATATAGGGAAAAAAGTTAATAAAATTAAAAGCAAAAATTAATATTTGAAAATATGGCATAATTGACAACTCCAAGAAGATGTTCTATAAAAAGTAAATTAAAAA
>CAUYRT010015479.1:0-10572 GCA_963574885.1 Lepilemur ruficaudatus | reverse complement strand
TGTATGCTCTTACAGTAATTTCCAGAAGTTTTAAATATTATTTATTTTTTATTCAAACAGTTTTTACCAGTTATGCTTACTTCCCAGGGGAGTGGATTCTCAGAGCTCCTTCACACAGCCATCCCATAGTTGGTAAGGATGCAGGTGAACCCGGAAACCGGAGGTCAGCCCAGTATGCCAAGTGGGCTGTCGGCTTCACGCAGGAAAGAATTCAAGAGTGAGCCAATGGAGAAAAGCACAAGCAAGTAACAAAGGAGCACAAGGAAGGCTACCCCATAGGCAGATCAGCCCTGTACGTTGCTGGAGAACTTCATCCGTGGCTGTCTCTTGATTATATGCTAAATAAGAGGTGGAATATTCATAGGTTTTCTGAGAAATGGGTGAAGAATTCCAGGAATGGGGCTCGCTTCTCCTTTTATCCTATATGTGGTAACTTCTGGAGGCGGTCATGGTTATTGCAAGCTGTCATGGCACTGCTGGGAGTTTCTCTTAGCACGCTGATGCCTCATAAGCAGGGTAAAATGAGCAACAAGGGCAAGCAGAGGTCATTTGCATTGCCATCTTGGTTTTAACTGTCTTAACGGTTTTCCTTATTGCATCTTGTTTTGTCAGAGACCTTGGTTCGGGTCTTATGACTCCTTATTGAGCAGGGCCTGCCAGTTCCCTATCTTAGTAATATTTCACAAAGCTGATCACTAACTCCTTTCTGAAGCTTTTCTCTCCTATTGGGTCATGCAACACTACATATCTAAATTCATGTCTTGTATCCCATGGCTTTAAATACATTTTACTTTCAATTTGCTATCTGTAACCACATCCCATTCTTAGAACTCTGTGTGTATCTCGCTGTTTACTTGTTGCCCTCTGTTGGATGTCTAAGAGATATTTCAACCTGGACATAGCTCAGATGAAATTCTTAATTTATTTTCTACTCCAAATTTTCTCTTCCTTCGGTCTTCTCAGTAAAGAGTACCAGCATTTAGAAGTTAGAGGATTCCCTTGACTAAGCCATTGTAAAGGTGCAACATCATGAATATATTTGTATCACTAATAGTTGTTCAATAACTATTTACAGAATGATTGAATGAATTATTCCCATTTTACAGATGTCAAAATGGAAGCTTGGGGAGATCAAATAAATTGCTGGATTTGAATCTAGCCTGAGTCTAGCCCATGATTTTAAACCACAGGAAGAAAGTTTGTTCAATATTATATAGTTAGTTTTTCAGTAAATGCTACTGTTAACATGTTTATCAAAAGGTCCTTGAAAGAAAGTAATATAAGCTATAGTTGAAATAGGACATTGGGAATTATTGTGGAGGACTTTGAATGCTAGTTTAAGGATTTGGCAGTGTATTTTGCATAACGAGGGAGCAATTTTAGGTTTTAATTTGGAGTGTGTATTAGTCAGGGTTCTCCAGAGAAACAGAGCTAACACGATATATGTATATATAGAGAGATTTATTTTAAAAAATTGGCTCACATGCTTGTGGAGACTGGCAAGTCTGGATTTTGCAGGGCAGACCAGTAGACTGGAGTCCCAGAGAAGTCTTGATGTTGCTGCTTGAGTCTAAAGGAGGTCTGGGGTTAGAAGTCCAAGATCAAGATGTCATCAGGGTTGGTTTCTTCTGAGGTCTCTCTCCTTGACTTGTAGATGGCCATGTTATCCCACGGTTGCCCCTCTGTATGTATCTGTGTCCACATTTCTTCAAGGACACCAGTCAGATTGGATTAGGATCCACTCACATGACCTCACCGTAACTGGATAACCTCTGTAAAGACCCTGTTTCCAAATACACTCACATTCTGAGGTGCGGGCGGTTAGAACTTCAACATATAAAGTTGAGGGGGACAGAACTTAGCCCATAACAAACCTAGCTCAGCCCATAATGAGTGTCATCTCTCTGACAGTGATCTGTCAAGTACATCAGAGGGGAAAACTAGAGCCACTGAGAAGAGAGGAAATGCACAACTTCCAAGTCTCAAATTGGCTGTGGAAAGCAAAGAAGAACAAGAGGTTTGTTAGGGCAGAATGGTTGGCCAACTGGGAAATTGGGGGCTGCCCACAGGAAAGGACACAGGAGGAGAATTGGTGCTTAGGTAGCATGAGGACTGGTTTTTAGACAGGCAGGTTTGCATTTCTGAATGACGGAAGACTCTAGAGACATCCACCTGGCAGATGGAGCTGGAATTTGAGACAGGTCAGAGCTGGAGAGGGATTCTGGAGCCATCAGGATTTTGATAATAGCTGAAGATGTTGAATGGCTCAGGGAAGGAATGTAAAGAGAAAAGGATTAAGAAAGATCTCTGGGGAAGAGCAAGAAGGGCCAGAGGCTGATGTAGAGAGGAAGGACGACTCCCATGTGAAAAGGGCCCAGAGAGTGGAAAACAGCAGATCACACCAAAACTTCTCAGATACATTCCCTGATTCGTAACAAACTTTTTGGGCTAACTTCATCTGAGAATTATACTATTCCCTGGAGCCATCAGCACTCATATCCTTCCTAAGTGGAAGTGGGAAGAGAAGCTGGATGTTCATGAAGTTTATTAAAAGCAAGAGCCCCATTGAGTTCCGCCCACCTGGAAAATCCCCAGGGGGCCATGTCAATCTAGACATGTAATACTGTGATCGTTCTTTACTTTCACTCTCATCTGTTTTTTTCCTAAAGTACAAAGAGACAGCGTAAGGGCGCACCCTGTGTTTATAAGTCCCTCATTCCTGAAACTGCAGGGGCGGGAACCAATATCATATTTTACCATCACTTGACCTCAGATGTACTGCTTGAGGCTCCAGTGGCCGTCGTGCCCCTCGCCACTGCCTGCAAGTGTCTGCAGGGTCTCTGTCAGCAGTGCCATTTCCTGCAGGTGTCAGGCTAGCCTGGCACAATTTGCTTAGTAGCAGGAGACACTCCCTCACACATCTGCAGAGATAGTCAAAAGTTGTACTACAGACAAGGACCCAGGGGATACAATTTTATCATTCTAGATGTCAAAAAGCCAGAACATCTTCTAATGTACCCTCTGCAAAAAGTTTTAACTTAGTCTACCAAAGACTGTCTTCCGCGGAAAACACACATCTAATTTTATTGCATAAGTCTATAGGAAAAATATATTACTTATTGGAAAAAAAGAAATTCTGTTACAAGAACAAAGATTTTCCTATTTACATTTGATCGGGTGAGCTATAGTAATGCACAGCTGTGTGGAAACACTGACTAAAAACTAGAAAAATTTCTACATCTTACTGCTTAGTAGGTACTGAGTTTTTCAATGAGCCAAGGTTTTTCCTCTGAAACAGGTAGGTATTTACATGGGTGAAAACATGATTAAAATGCATGAATTTGGTAATAATTGTTCCCCCATCTCTCTATTATCACCGGAACTCAATGCACCTGTTTCAAAAATTACAAAATCCTGTTTGAATCCTTTTGGCTGCGTTTCTGCTTTCTTCTCACTAGATGGCACTATACACACATCATTTCACAGACAAGGACGCACGCCACAGCTTATTTGAAGAATCTTAGCCAAATTTATACCCTTAGAAGAAAAACGCAAAACAATGGATGTATTCAGGAAGATATTGGAAAAATGAGGGGAGCAGAGGAAAATGATTTCTTGGTTACACAGGAAGAACAAGGATACCTTTATAAACTGATTTTTTGTATATGTCTGTTCTAAATAAGGAAGGAGTTTTAAAACTACAAGCAAGGTCAAATCTCCAAATCCAGCCCAAGCAGAGTTGAAAAATGTCTCAGGTGGTAGGTGTCCCACTGTCCTCAGACAACGGCTGAGAGCGACTTCCCTGCTGCACTCAACAACCCATCGAAAAATAATATCTGCTTAAGAAATGTTTTCTAATAGCCACTTAATAAATAAAAACTGGTCACATAGTGTGTGCTATACTGGACACTGGGAACACACAACACACACACACACAACATACACTTAGACACATACACTTAAACACATACCGTACAAACACATGGAACACACACAATGTACACTTATACATGCAATATGCACACTCACAACACACAAACATACAACACACTCACATCATGTACACTTACACACACCACACACAGTGCACTGAAATACACACGAACTCACACACATAATACCTGCATGCTTATACACACAAAACATACTTAAACATATACAACACACATGCACTTATACATATAATACACTTACACACATAACACACAACACATATACACTTATATACATACACTCTCACACGCACATACACTCACACTCCAACACCAGGATTATTTCATCTTCAAAGGAGGGGAGCACCTAAAACGACAGAAGGGCAGCGAGGGGACTCCCTAGACGACAACTTGCCTTGGCCTCTGGTTATTGTCTCCTACTTACAGGGTATAGGAAGAGCAATTTAAAAAACCTTTAATTTTAAGATTTTCCTTGTTAACAGAAGAGTAACAAAATTAAAGAATGCATTAATATTTTATGTAGCTTAAAGACTTCCCTCTCTCTGGTGCATCATAAAAATATATATATGAGATAATGATCGAAATCTGTCTCAATTTGCTTTTGCAATAGCGCTGCGTCCACAAATGGTGCATTTAATCATTACAAATTATCCTGAAATGTTCGGGGGGGAGGGAGGTGTAGTCCTTTTCCCTCTGGAGGTGCTTTTTAAAGCGTGTCCGGTGTTATAACAAGGCCTATTACATTAGGTGTCCAAGGATGTTTTAATCAGTGGCATCACTGTTTTTTATCTCAATGCCCCATGTCTCATTGATCCGGCTCTGACAGTCTATCAGCTCTTTTGATTCCATTATGTGACATGCAGAATTTCACAATTATTAAAAAGTAAAGCAAAATAGTACATTTCTTCTTTTAAGGTAAAGGTAAGTATTGGCTTTATACAGGGTAATTATCCCTTGAGATACTCACTTCCTGTGAAGGACATCACATATTGAAGATCTGTGACCACAAGCTCCCTCCAAAATTAAAAAAAAAGAGAGATGATGAGTTGGTATAAACCACTCTTTAAATGCACCATTTTGTCCACAAATCTTCTCACTATCTGCTGCGTGAATGAATTCGTGCGAAATAACACTTTTGGTGTGTTCTATATGATAATCACCAAAAAAATGCATCTTAATTCAGGAAACACGGACATCACAGTAAAACACAAAATCAATCACTTAGGGATAACCACTATTAACACTTTGGTCCATGTTTTTCAGTTTTCTTTCCATATAGAGAGAGATACAAGAATGGGTGTTTAAAAACAAACATACTTTACTTTCCTTTTTTGCAGCCTTCCATGCAGAACATTTCCACCATCAATCAACATTTTCCTACAACGTGAGTTTTAATATGTGTGGAGTGTTCTATGGTTGTATCATAATTTAGCATTTCTTACCATTATAGAAAACAATCTGATAAGCATTCCTTATTAGCTTCTTGTAATTGTATAGAGTTCAAATCTAAATCAGATTGCTTGGGTTCAAATTTTTACAATGCTATGACATTACTGAGTTTCCTTGGGTGAGCTTTATATACTCCAAAAGCCTCATTTTTCTAAAATGATATAACAATAGTAGTAATACAGTTATACAGTTGAAGTGGGAATTCAATGAGAAAATGCACGCAAATGCATTTTATGACTTTATTTTAAGCAATGGGAACTTTTTAGAAAATGAAATTTTACTTAGAACCAAAATTTTAAATCTCAAAGTAAGACAAATAGATTTTTAAGTTGTTTTAGCAGTAAAAATATTGAATATGTAAAATGTCAACATATATTTTTAATAAAATATCTGAGAGCTATGTCTTTTTGAAAGAACACAAAATTTTTTAGCCAGGGTAGTAAATAATAGTTGCTATATTAAATTAGTTATCTTATTAGTTCTATTATGCTATTACATAAAATTTATTTTAAAACATATACTTCCATTTCCCCATATGATCCTTTGTGCTGTCACTGTTATACATTTTACATCTCCATGTTTTGTAAAACCCACAAACCTTTATTATTTTTGCTTTAATTAGTAAATTACCTTTTAATGAGAAAAACATTTTTAAAAAATATATGGGTCATTTACAACAGATTTACTATTTTTGATGCTCTTCATATCTTCCTAAAAATACACACTTCTGGGTTTTTTTCTGTGTAAATAGCTTCATATACTATTTCTTGTAGAGCAGATATGCTAGTGATGAGTTGGCTCTGCTTTTGTTTGCCTGATAAAGCTCTTATTTCAGCAATTATTTCCTCAAATATTTTTTTCTGTCCTCTCATTTCTCCTGCTTCTGGGACTCCATTTACACATACGTTAGGCTGCTTGACACTTCCACTGAGGCACCATTTTTTTCAGTCTTTTTTCTCTCTTTGATAGTCAGTTTCTATTGCTATAACTTCAAGTTCTCTGATCTTTTCTTCTCTAGCGTCTAAATAACTGTTAATCCAATCCAATATATTTTTCAGTTTAGATATTGTATTTTCTATCTCTAGATATTCTATTTTGTACTTTTTTTAGTTGTGGAAAAAGGACACACACATAAAGTTACTATTTTAACCATTTTTAAGTGTACAGTTCAGTGGCACTAAATACACTTACATTGTTGTACAACCATCACCACCATCTGTCTGCAGAACTTTTTCATGATCCCAAAATAAAACTCTATGCTCATTAAACACTAGCTCCCTATTTCCTCCACCCCCCAGTCCTTGGCAGCCACCATTCTATTTTCTGTCTCTATGGATTTAACTACTATAGAAATTTGGTATGAGTGGAATCATACAGTTTTTTTTAAAAAAACAAAACAAAACAGAAGAGTGGGGAACATGTCCCAATTCATCTTATATGAGCACCATCCTCTCACACTAAAACCAAAGACTTGACAAGAAAAGCAAATGACATACTAATACTCCTCACTAATATGAACACAAAAAGCCTTAACAAAGTGATAGCAAATCAAATCTAGCAAAATATGAGTAGGACGATACACCATGATCAAGTGGAGATTTATCCTAGGAATGCAAGTTTAGCTAACCATTCAAAAATTAATGACGATAATTTACCATATTAAAAGAATAAAATATTTTTTAAAAACTATATAATCACCTCAACACATACGTAAAAAATTGATGAAGTTCATAACCTTAATAATAAAAACTCTAAGAAAATTAGGAGAAAAAGAGAGTTGCCTCAATCTGAAAATGGGTCTTTATGCAAAATCTGCAGCTGACATCGCAGTTACTGCTGAACGACTGAGTCAGTAAATCTAAGATCAGTAACAAGACAAAGGCGCTCACTCTCATGACTTCTGCTCACCATTGTCTAGGGGGTCCAGGTTGTGCGATATGACTGAAAAAGGAGTAAAACACATACTTACTGGGAAAAAAGAAATAAAACTCTCTATATTACTAATAAAATAAGCCGAGAGAAAGAAGCCAGACACAGAAAAGTACACAATGTATTTAGACCTCTAGAAGAGAGTTAGTTAGTAGGGCATTTGTGTTGCTTGAGGCTGGAGGTGCTATGGGTTTTGACTGGGAAGTGGCACAAAGTGATAGAAATTTTCTAAATCTTTATTTTGGTGGGAGTTACATAGGTGTATATATTTGCTAAAACTCATTGAGCTTCATATTTAAAATAACTCTATGCTCATTAAGCACTAACTCCCTATTTCCTCCACCCCCCAGGCAATACATTTATTGAATGTAAATTATATCTCTGCCAACGGCCTCTAGCCAGGAACACACATGCAGTTGAGTAAGTTGAATTTATTTCTCATTGCAGTAAGGGAGAACTCACACCAGGGTTGGGGAACCTACAGCCTTAAGGCCACATGTGGCCTTCTAGGTCCTTAAGTGCAGCCTTTTGGCTGAATCCAAATTTTACAGAACGAATTCTTTTATTTTTATTAATATATTTTTGTTCATCTTTTATATTTTTATTTTATTTTTTAAAAATAAATGTATTTAAAATACCAAAGAATAAAATGAGTTTTAACAAAATAATCTTCCCAGATTGACTGGCACAATTAGAAGCCATAAGGGCTAAATTCACCACTGCCACACTCATGATTTAGTTCTAACTTCCCCCATCTGACTGGCGCCACTACCACACGAGGCTGATTGGCAAGAGTTTAAGGGGGTCAAATACACCAGTCTGTGATCAGCTTTTGACAATGGTGCACTGTGTAAAGTGGAATTTGTGAACAGTTGCACAGTCCCACAGTATTTTTCAATTCTATCTGCTTAACAGCTCATCATGTCAAAGAAGACCAAGAGAACACTGAAGGAAAAACAGATTTTTTAATGAGGACTGGGAATTGCAATACTATCTTGTTTCTGCTAAAGATAAGATGATTTGCATGCTTTGTGACACTGAAATATCAACATTGAAGAAATGCAGTGCTCATCAGCATTATAACACTCATAAAACCACAAATATTTTAAATTTGAGGGAGAGGCAAGGAAGGTTGTATCGCAGAGATTAAAAGATGAAAAGCAAAAGCAAAGACAATTCTTTCGAACAGCAATAAGACCTGGAAATAATGCCACTGAAGCAATTTGCAAAGTAGCTTATATACTCAGGAAAAAAGGGAAGCCATTCAGTGATGTAGAAATTATTAAAGAATGCATTGTCGAAGTTGTAAGATGCTTAGATCAAAATGACGTTTCAAAGTACAAACAACTGCCTCTTTCAAGGAGAACCATAATTGATCGGCAGCATGAATTAGCCTCCAGGTTAACAGAACAACTTCATGCGATACTTCAAAAGGAAACTATATAGTATTCAATCACTTTGGATGAATCAACTGATACTACTGACTCAGCATAGGTTTTATACTTAATTTGGGCCCTAACAGAAGATTTTATTTGCAGCGAAGAAGTTACTCGCTTTGGGCACTCTTGCAAACACAATACGGGGAATAGATATCTTCAAAAACTTTCAGGATAAATGTCATGAAGTTGGACTGAATTTGGTAAATTTAGTGAGTGTATGTACAGACATTGTATCTTTAGTGACAGGAAAACATGAAGGGTTTATTGCACAGAGGAAAAAAAGTGTTAACAGATCCAGATGCTCTCATTTCTTTTCATTATATCTTGCATCAGCAAAATCTAGGCAAAGTTACTATTTTAAGTGACACTTTGCAACAAGTTATAAGTATTGCTAACTATATTTATGTAAATGCAACACAGCATCCCCAGTTTCCAGTTTCGTAACATGCTAAAGTCGAACCATGAGGTATTCACTGTAGATTTGCCATATCATTCTAAAGTACATTGGCTTTCATAGAGACAGGTGTTAGCCAAATTTTGTCTCTGTGAGAACAGATAGTTAAATTTTATGAAGAACAGAATCAGCAATGTGAATTATTGAAAGACGATTTCTATAGAAATGCAGCATTTCTGTGTGATATCGTGTCAAATCAAAACCATTTGAATATTTCTTTGCAAGGTAAAACTAAGTCTATATATAACATGTGGCAATAAATCCAAGCATTTCAAAAAAAAGCTATCTTTTTTCCAAGCACTTCTTCAAGAGGAAATTTCAGATGAACATTTTCCCCAGTCATTGATGAGCAGAGGTCACTGATAAGCTGGATGATATATGTGAATCATTTGAAGAATATGTGGCTCTTATAGACCTATTGATTGGAGAACACAATGAAAGGTTCACCGACTTTGAGAACCATGACATCACACTCCAATTAGCATTTCGGCTTCACCTAGTTGATATCACCAAGACACCTAAAGAACTAGAGACCGCATTGATTGATCTCTCAGTAGATGACATTTTAAAGTGATTCTTTGATGCTAAGAAAGATCCAATTAAAATACAAAAAAATGCAGAATACCCACGCCTTTGGCAACATGTCCAAAAAATGCTTTCTTGCTTTTCAGCCACTTGTTGCTGGGAATCCACTTCTCCCACCTAACCCAAATCAAGATGACCTTAAGGTCATGAATGACTGATACCCATCTAGAGGATCTACTGAAACTGTGGACCTCCATGCTGCAACCAAATATTCGAATGCTTTCCAACAAAAAGCAGACATAACCAAGTCATTAAAAGTTTAGTTGACTTTAAAATTAGCAAATAGTTTTCATTGTTTGAAATTATTAAGTACATAGTAGTTAGATTGTTACAGAATAATGTACATTTTTAAGTGCATTCAATTGAAGTTTCTTGAATGCAGCCTTTTTTATTTCTATTCTTTTTTTTTTTTTTTTTTTTTTTGATACAGAGTCTCACTCTGTTGCCCGGGCTAGAGTGCTGTGGCGTGTCAGCCTAGCTCATAGCAACCTCAAACTCCTGGGCTCAAGCAATCCTTCTGCCTCAGCCTCCCGAGTAGCTGGGACTACAGGCATGCTCCACCATGCCCGGCTATTTTTTTCTATGTATTTTTAGTTGGCCAATTAATTTCTTTCTATTTTTAGTAGAGACGGGGTCTCACTCTTGGTCAGGCTGGTTTCGAACTCCTGACCTTGAGCGATCCTCCGGCCTCTGTCTCCCAGAGTGCTAGGATTACAGGCGTGAGCCACCGCGCCTGGCTGCAGCCTTTTTTGATTACAGCTAA
>CAUYRT010015478.1:0-19338 GCA_963574885.1 Lepilemur ruficaudatus | reverse complement strand
AAAAACCAGCTTCTGGTTTTGTTGATCTTCTGTGTTATTCTTCTGTTCTCAATTTCATTTAGTTCTGCTTTGATCTTTGTTATTTCTTTTCTTCTATTGGGATTGGGATTGGTAAGCTCTTCCTCTTCCAATTCCTTGAGTTTATTCATTAGGATGTCAATATCCAAGCTTTTTGCCTTTCGGATGTGAGCATTTATAGCTATTATTTTTCCTCTTAGGTATGCTTTTGCTGTATCCCACAGGTTTTGGTAACTTGTGTCTCCTTTATCATTTAGTTCGAAGAAACTCTTGATTTCCCCCTTAATTTCTTCCTTGACCCAACAGTCTTTCAGTAATAAATTATTTAGTCATTTTCCACAAACTTTTTGAAGTCTCCATGTGTCTAGGAAGTTCTCTCTCTCTCTCCAAGGACTTATTCAGTAGAACCAGAGGGTGTATCCAATCTTTAAAATTGGAAAAGAGCCCTCTTATCTTCAAACCATCATGACTGTCTTTGAGATGCTTGTTATCTAAGATAGGCGCACACACACACACATGCACAAACTCGGATATACACATACACATACTCTAGGCCATATGAAGGCAAGTGTTTCCCCTGCTTCTTGCTAAGTTTGGGCAGAGGACCTTTTGCTTTGGCTGGGATGCAGTAGAGAGATTTTTCAGACATTTATGCTGACATTTCCATCTGAGGTCCAGCCATCTTGGGATAAGAGTGAGAAAATCCAGCTCTCTCCTTCCCGAGTTATAATAAATTACATCTCCTTCTCTAGTCTTCTGAGGCCTATTCCCTTTCAGGCAATCCATTCCCTCAGTGAGTTTAGATTTTCAAAAACAAAGAGCTGGTAACGTTACCCTGAATGCAAAAATGTCCAACTTCTGGGACTCTTAGCTTGGTTGCTTTCTGGAAGATAAAAAAAAAAAGGGGAGGGTGGGAGAACTACCACTCATTTATTTTCCAACTCTCCTGTAACTGTGAGAACATAACAATTATTAACATAACTTGCATTAGCAACTCCCTGTAAATGAAATGTTTCAAATGACTATGCTCTGGGCCTCTTCCCAAGCTGCTGATTAAAGGGTCATTGTCTCAGAAGCTGAAGGTGAGCATTTTGATTATCTAGTTGGTCTATAAGAGGACATGGAAAGGAAATATTTCTGCTTGCTCAGACACTGGTAAAGAGGCCATGGGAAGTGTCTTCAGGCAGCTAGAGTACAGTGATGACTACATAGAACTTCTGGTCTGACCTTCCATTTCTTTATCTATTAAGCAATAATAATATATATGGTTGTCATGAGAATTGAAAGTTATCACACTTGAAAGTATAACTCATATCATATCATGCATCAGCTGTCCTAAGAGTAATTCCAGGAAGTTTCTATGCTACACAATGGGGGAGCCACTGTCAGTTTGGACTCCAGGAATTAAGTCTTCTTGCAAAAGAGAGTTTAAGACCACCCTCTCTTGTATAGCAACAGGTTGCAAAGAATGCTAATCCAGGCAGAAAAAAAAGCAAGGCTAATAAGACAAAAGATGAGGACCACTCAAGTTGGAGAGATGGCCTCCACAGTTCAGCAATAATGCCAGCAGCAAGCACTTTGCAAAGAATATCATCCACCTGCCTTTCACCCCTCTTCACCACCTCTTATTAGAGTAAGCAAAGTGTCCAGCACTCCTCCGGGCCAGAGTCTGGAGAGCCAATGTCATGCATAGAAAGTCTATGAGCTTATCGGATGCTGGGATACTTAGGGCAAAAGTAAATTTTTCTGTGTAAATGCAGGTCTGGGAAGCAAGGAAAAGTCCAGCAAATGAAGTTCTCGAAGTTGGCAGAGAAGAACTGAAAGCAAAGAGATGCTCTATAACACGAAGCATACATGATTAGGCAAGGTCATGAATGGGCAGCTAGAAAATATTTGCTGAACCAACCTGAGTAAAGTAAGAGTGGCTTTAATAGGAATGCCCAAAGGTAAGGGCAGAGTGGAAAACCAGGGAGGGGAATCGTACTCAGACTCCATAGATAAATGCAAAGCTTTCATTAAGAACAGTGACTCAAATACTACAAATAAAAAAAAGCTAACATACTGGGCTTTTAGGTGCTGGGTGATATACAAAGCATGCTAATACTTTAATGCATTTAATCTCACAATACCCTACAAGGTAGCTCAGTTGTTATAAATGGCACAGCTAAGAACTGGCAAAGCTGGAATTGGAATGTAAGAGGTCTGACATCATAGTCCAAATGTTCATAAGGTTCTTATTATATGCCCAGCATTCCTTAAGATATTTTACATATGGTAACTCACTTGATACCCTCAGCCATCCTATCACATAGGTATTATTATAAATCAACTATAAAGCTGTAGATTTTCATGGAAAAATACACATGCAAAGATTATACTTTGGTCATATATTTAGGAAAGTCTAGTAACATTCAGAAATTAGTTGTAAGAGCCCTGAAGCATGAAGCAAAAATCTCAGGTCAGGCTATCTTCTAAGGAGGATATAGACCAGACCAGCACAGCAGCTCTCAGCTTAATTAAGATTTTTAAGGATTATCATCAATTCCTTTATGAAGAGGAATCTGAGATTCAAATCAGCCCCACCAAAGAGCATTAAGTAGTCCATTAGATATAAGATAAATTTACTTGATATATATAACACATACAAACATGTAGATATATCTACATATCTGTATATTAATTATCTGTATCTATCTGTAGATAGATGGAGAGATCTATAGGTATCTATAGGTAGATATGGATATAGATACAGACATAGATATAGATATATACGAAAAAACCTGGATCTAGATAGATTTCCAGGTAAGCAGCACATAGAATCTAAATTCTGAGCACAGTTATAAAACAAAAGCAACAGCAATGTGCACACATACATACACACATACAAATACCTAGCACAGTATCTGAATCTGGTAGGAGATAAGCAAATAAACATTTGTTGAGGGCTTAATTCTGTGTCAAGAACAACTTTGGGCACTTCATTTTAACTGACTCAAATTGTTAGTTACACAAGGCATATCTACTAAATCTAAGAAATTTTTTTCATGACCAAGAGCTGGCTTTCCAGGGGCTGAAATTGAATGACAAAAGGAACACTACTAAAATAAAGGTATTTTAAGAAGAAATAATTCTATGTCAAGATGTAGCTTAAAAGCAGTGGAGGATGATATGCCTTAATGGGGAGATGATTTCAGGTATCTTAACACACAAGGAATATGTTGCAAAGTTATACTTTGGCTAAAGAGACTCAGGACCACATGGGCATAATGGTAATAGATCATAAGAACCTTAATAGTGTCAACAGGAGACCCGAGCATTGCTGAGACAGAACTGGAGTATTCTGCCTAGATTGGCACGGACAGACCTTCACATTGTCAAGAATGTGCAGGAAGAAAGAAAACCAAAGATCAGAGAAACAGAGTGATACTCAAAGACATAGAAATGGAAGAACATCTCTGCAGCAGGGCAATGATGTGCCCTGACAGCTCAAACTTTGGGGTTTTCAGACTCAACTTTCAAAAGGAAATGGCCACTCTTTTAGCTGAGCTGATGGAGAATAATTACATCCTGTCTATGCTTCGGCTCAAATTAGATGGTTTTTAAAATATTATGCTGACGAGAAGGTTTCATGGCAATCATAATTCAATATTTTGACAAAAAATTTCTTCTGGACATCATAAGTACTTCACTGGCCTGTCTTTCTTATGTGTCGTGGAAGTTAAGTGAAGGGAAGCTAATGTGGAAGTGAGTTATTTGACTTACCAGGTAGGCACATAAAGAGTACCTTTGGAAGGTCAATCATAAAAATAAGATTTTTTTCCCTACCTTTCTTTTCTTAAATAAAGTGAGGTGCCTCTCAAGGAGGCCATTGGTTTCAGACTTCCTGCCATCCAGAAAATCCAGGCAAGTTAGAAAGAATGCTAGAGTCCTAAGTCTTGATTTGAACCCTGACTCTATTGTGGAACTAGAATTGATGTCCTTGTCAGTGTCTGACTTCTCTGGGCCTCTCTTTTCCTCTCTGCAAAATAAGTAAAGTTATACCTATTTTGCAGAGTTTTGTGCAGATTCCAAATCTAAACATATCTGGACATGGCTATCACTATTTCCAGAAGGTTTAGCTGGGGATCACATGACCACACCTGCCAATGAACATACAGCCCATGAAAACTGTGCCTGTCAATTCCGGTGTCAACATTGAAATATAAAAAGAAGAGCTTGCTTTAAGAATAATTTGTTTTTCTAAGCATTATTTACTTAATTTTTAAAATTCAATCTTATAATTCCTGCAACTTGCAATGCTAAAATGTTCTCCTCTGCTTTGAAAATGATATAGTGCACAAAATCTGAGTAAAAATTCTAGCACATCTGGGGCCTCATAGGAACAGATACTTCACAAAATCTGCTTGTACCTTATAATCCTTCACTTTGTGCAATCACCTAGGTATTGCTCTCTCTCGATTTTGATCACTGGATTTGTTAAGTGATGCATCTGAAAAAATAAGATTTTTAATTGGATGTACCATGAATTCTGTTAATAAACAAAGATATAGCATTAATACATAATTAAAAATTATTAAGGTATGTTGGAAAGGCATATGTTATACTAGATACTTAGTAACATATGTAAAGCATCTTGAGTCTTTCACAGTGCTGGTATAAAATGGATACTGGGAAAATGATAACTGGCATCAGTGAAGATCCTGTAGAAAACAAGAGTATAATTAAAACAAAGCGCTAGTCTGCTCATTTGAAACATGTCTTGCCTCTTGTAAATAGAAGTGCCCCATATCCTGGAAGAAATCATCTTATTTTAATACAGGGATATTTAGCTTTTATAGGGGCTATTAGAAGACTCACTACATTAATTGTGCACATTTTTGAGTCCCTAATTCTCTTTTTAGGCAAAGTTGATGTTTCTTAGCATTTCAAAGTCTCATCAGTATATACTAGTGTATTTTCCTTGTCTCATGACTTATTAAAAACACCTGAATCTGTTATTCCATTACTAAACACATCACTCCAGCTCTGACTGCCTATTTTTACTATACAACATACATCACAATTGTCAGCAATTGCTTTTCTGAATGCATCAATTGAACAGAATTCATGACTGTGAATTTCTAAATCACAATCCTCTACTTTTCACATTCAACAAATCTCTTGTTTCTCTCAATCAAAAATTATATAAAAAATTATATCCTCCTTCTTCCAGGTTAATACTTGGAAGGCTGGTGCTATATGAAACATATGTTATATTAACTCTTTTATTATATTTATCTTGCTGGGATATTGATAGCCTCTAATCCTTCTGAACTCAGAGCCCAGAAAATTTCTGAGTTAAAAGTGGCTTACATCTCAATATGGCATCTGTGTTTCTCTCCTCTCTGTTTGGGACACCATTATACTGATACTAAAGGAAGGAATAAATATAAACCTACAGCAACAAAGAGAGTAATAGAGTGGAATCATCTAGAAGCAAGAGATTTCATAAAATTTCCACAAGTCAAAAAACAGGCAGATGAGTCTGAAAACTGTTGGCAAAAGATAGAAAAAGCCACAACCAAGAATACTAACAAAGTGGATCGCAATCAGTAAGAGAACAGATTTGCTCCAGAGGACTTAGGAACATAAGACATGATGGAGGACAGATACAAAGCATAGGCTTGGACATAGGAGGATTAATTGAAAGCCTGTATATGGAACAGTCAACGTTCTTCCTCTCATCTATCCCCATGCAGAACACTCTAAAGTAAGATACTGATCTGCTCCATGGGGAGGTGAGTGCCCTCTAAATATGCTGAATAAATTATCTATGAAGTAGCAGGAAAGAATTAGGGTAGTCAGTATAGGAATTAGCATCCCTAAGCAAATCCCTCATCATTCTGGCATTCAGGAGTCCCAGTGCATAGTATGGTTTCCTATCCTCTCTCCCATATTGACTTCTTCCCCCTCAACAAGTCATATTCACATACACAGGGCTCACAGTCAGTTTTTTAATGCCACCGATGATGGCATTTGAGAAAAAAGTAGAAGACAACAGTAAATAAAGCACAATAAAGACAACAGACAAAAATAATTGAAGATGAAACAGAGGTAAAGGGAGGGAGGGAGAGAGAGAATGAGAACAAAAGTGCTTCTAATTGGTCTTCAAAAAGAGGGTTGAGAAGATATTGTAATCATAAACCAAAGAGAGAGTGCTATGAAAAAATTACAAAGACAAAAAAAGACTTATAGAAATCCAAAAATTGTTGAATTTTAAAAAATCAATAGAGATACCGTAATAGTAAATCAAGCAAATCTCCCAAGAGTAGAACAAAAACATTGAAATAGAAAATACTATTACATATTGTCTAAATAATAAAAATTATCTTCATTTTCAATTTTTAGAATTAGCCTGTAGACAAAGTATGGAATACTTTATTATAATTACCGAACACAATGTACATATTCTCAAACTTGTAAAAGAAAAGTTGTAGCTGACCAAAGATAGAATGGATGAAGGGAGGGTCGAGGTGGAAAAAACTGTGGGAACACTGATGCTTTTATCCTCAGACTAAGAAATCAATAGATATTATTAATGATGATGCAACAAGAAATGGTGGCTTAATATTGCTGGGAGTTGCAAAAATGACCTGTGGAGGAACTAAGGAGTGATTTTGAAGACAGAGTTGAGGATGGGGATATACAAGGCAGTATTATTAAGCTAAATCCTTGTCTACTGTAATAGAATATTGCTAAATTGAGAAAGATAAATTAAAAAACAGCAATATGAACATTTTATATGAAAAAATGGAGAAAAACACATGAATAAATAAAAGCAGAGACAATGATAAGTAGTTATCTCTGAGAAGTGAAATTGGAATAAGGAAATTACCAGACGCCAAGAATTATTGCTTTGCCTTTTAAGTGTTTCTATACTATTTGAATTCTTAAACCATGAGCACTAAATAAAATGTATACTCTAATTTTAATACAAATGTTAAGAAACAAAATAGCCTCCATAGGCCTCAATCTCAAGCCATTTGAGAGGCTGCCTGTGTCCTTTTGTATTTCTTTGGTGGCTGTCCAATATCCTCAGCCTTTTGGCATTGTGGGGGTCATTTTTCAGCCATTCCAAATCTCCGTAGAGGCCATCCTTTACTTATTTGATAGAGTAACCTATATTCAAATTAAAGACAAAGTGGTAGAGAGAAATGAAAGGAAATGATCTCATTTTACCTGCAGAATCAGATATGCTCAGAAAGTATTTTAGTGCTCAGCCTTTGAAAATATGCTGAGTTTATTACAAATGAAGCAAACCCTTGGTTATTTAGAATCCAGTGTTGCACAACCCTCAGAAACTAAGGAGAGAATAGCTTCTGCTCCTGCTGCTGTTATTGTTGCTATTTTGTTGCATGCTACCCTTAAGAAGAAAGGAACCCGGCATGTATACATCTCACTCCATTTCCAATCTAGTGGAAAGATTTAAGTTCCCTAGCATGTCCAGTATAGATTCATCTCAATCTCCCTTGACTCACTGAGGTTCAGAAAGTTACCCTGCAGAATGATGAGGAATTTTTTCCTCTTCTTCATATCTTTTAATGTTTTTCTGATTTTGCATAATGTAGACATATTAGTTTCAGTATGTGAAAAGAAAAGAAAAGCTCTCAGAGGCGAAAAAATCAAGGATGAAAACTTGAAAGATCTCAATTATCAAACAAGGATGCATTTCAATTACATATGATGTATTTATAAGGCAAAGAAGGAGATGCATTTATCTTGAATTTTACTCATGTGGTTGGACAGCTTCCTAAAAGAAGTTCTTTCTGGTCAAGGAACCCTATAGCAACCTTACTCTTTACTGAGTTTGGAAACTGAAACACTCTCTCATCATAATTTTAGTCTTCAATTTCACACAGTTTATTGTGTGTGTATTGGGTTGGTTTGTTTTGCATTTTATAAAAGTATTAATAATACATGCTCAATACAGAAATATTGGAAAATATCAAAAAACAGAAAGTGAAGGGGATTCATTATCCCACTACCTGGCAACAACCATTATTAACATTTTGGTGAATGTCTTCCAAGTTCTTTTAATAGGTGTATAATTTTATACAAAAATATGCATATACTGCACATGTAACTTGGTAGCCTGCTTAGCAATTTATTGTGACCATTATAAATATATTTCTCCAAAAATTTTTCATTGGTCACAAAATATTCCATCTGGTGTCTCTTTCACACTTTTCTTAACCAATCCTTCATTGTTGGATGTTTCAGTCTTTTCTACTTTCTGCCTGTGATCCATAATTCATGGGTGAATATCTTCTTACATAGATCACTATATACATCTCTGAGAATTTCTTCTGGATAAATCCCTAAATGAGGAATTGTTGGATCAAAAACCAATCATATTTTTAAGTCTGTTTTAAAATGTATTACTTAAAATTTTTATAATTCATCAAAATTTATCTTTACCCATAAATAATAGAGAAATGGACATGCTCATTCTCCTTTCAAGATTTGCCCTTATTAAATACAGCATTTTAAGATCTATAGGAAAAAGGACTGGAACTAAATATCCCAAAATGTTTGTATTGGACTTTTTTTAACCCTATTGACATCATAATATCATGTATTAGACTTTGAATAATGAGATTATGGGTGATTTTGTTATGTTTATCCTTTGCAGAATCTCCCAAACTTTCTTCAGTAATTACATATTACTTCTTAATTCAAATTTGTCAACATTTAAAACCTAAAATGTCAACTTACTGTGCATAGTAGATATGATGTCAGTCAATCTGCTACTGCATCTAACTTTCCAATTTGTCTTATTCTAGCCTGCGCATGGATCTTTGAGAGGATTATATTAAATTCTGCCTCAGCCTACCCCAACCTCTGCCCAGCCACTGCTAATTGGACCAGCAGAAGGCACTTTGCCCAAAGGGAACCAATTCATGGCCTTGGCTCAGCCAATCGGATTCTCTAGGCTAAGATATAGAGACTGTCATCCATAATTGGTAGGTTCTTGAGCTAAAAGTCATGTATGTGGAGCAGCAGTACCTGGAAATAGAGAAAGCCAGTCTACAGGGAGAAGAGAAGGGTGTGCCTAGAAAGGCAGAAACATAAGGCCACGTGACCTCAGAAAGACTCAGAGAGATACTACAATTCCTGATCTCTGGTTCCCAGACCTAGTCCCATAAGCTCTGGGACGATTTCTTTCTAGCCAAACATGATAGTTATGAGATGGCCAGTTATACCCTCACCAAAAGAAAAAAAAGGGGAAAAAGAAAAAATATATATGTGCATGATTTTTGTGTTTTTTGGGACCATAGACTGTTCACTTAAACAACATGTGACAATTGCCTTCATAAAAAGTTTGGTGTGAGAACATCGACATTCTAAACCTGAAGCAAAAGGGTGGTCCATGGCCTCATTCCAACCTTAATCATTTTCTGCTTGGCTGTATAATGTTTTTATGAATCTGGACAAACGTTTTCACATGAGGAAGTTTTAAATAAAATCTGAATCCTCCACTTCTTTGAAAATATTTCATAAATGGAGCATCATTGAGCCTACGTTTCTGTGAGGTCTAAATTGGCTCTTGTTGGACAACTGCTGACCCTTTTGCATAGAACGTGTCCCCTGCAGTTCACATTCTGCACCACTCAGGAGGTACCTGCTCAGGCACCTTCACTGCCCACCTATGTTCCTTTCATTTACTGTTTAAGCCCCTATAAGAGTTAAGTTCCTGACCCCCTATTCCAAAAAATCGACTCTGAATTTTTTCCCTCTCTTTTGCATGCTTCTGAAGTTCTGACTCCTGGGTTCTTCATAAGAGATTACAGGCAATGCTCGCTCAATCTCTTGCATTCTCACCAGAGCAGCACTTTTTAACTGAAGTTAATGGCTTGTCATGAAAGGGTGACGTTGGTGTGCCTGAGGAACAAGGCATTTCATCTGCCTCAGCAGCACATCTGTGGCAAAGGATAAAAGCTAGAAAAATCAAACACTTCCTCATTTCTCCAGAAATCCTTTCTTTTACTAAATTAGAAACACCTCTTGGAAAATCTTTTTTATGTTTTCTGCATCGTGAAGCTTTGTCACCACATCATTATCCCAAAAACAAACCACAAAGTTGAAGGTTCTGATGAAGGATCTGATCTGAATATTAAAATTATTAAGCTTCAATTAGGAAATTGCCTGGTTTACAAAACTGAGAAGATATTCGTTTTTGGCCCTGAAAACCTTTTCTGAAGAAGCAAACAATATGTCATGATATTTTTTGCTTCAGATGGGAGCAATGCATGCTGGCTTTGAGCGCCTACTAGCTCTGAAGACTTCTTCACTCTTTCATGTCCTTGGACTACACCAAAGGCAGTATGGATTAATGGTAGAACTCGGAGAAGATCTTAATCTCCAAAATCTTGAAAATCTGAAGTCTTTGTGTCTGCTAAACCACAGAGAAAAATTTTTTGATATGAGTGGATGCTTTTTGAAGACTATTTGTAAAGAAGCATTTTCTTTTACTCTTGTTTTTTTTAAGAGACAGGGTCTTACTCTCTCACCTAGGCTGGACTCAACCTCCTGAGTAGCTGGGACTATAGGCACATACCACCACACTTAGCAAATTTTTTTTTCATTTTTTTTTAGAGATTAGAGTAGGGAGTTGAGTGGGAAATCTTGCTATGTTTCCTAGGCTGGTTTTAAACTCCTGGCCCTAAGCAATTCTCTTCCTGCTTCAGCTTCCCAAGTAGCTGGGATTACAAGCATGAGCCACCATACATGGCTAATCTTAATTTTTTGAAAGCTTTTGACCTGACCCATTTATAGCTTTCAAAACGAGCCCAATCCCTGGCAAACTAATGCATTTGGGAGGATCAAGTCTTTGCTCTTGAGATCTGAATGAACTTTTCCAGTTTATCACTTGAGGGCAGGAGATTAAACCTGGAATTGAACTAATTGAGAGGTCTCTCTATATAAGGCCAGGAGGCCTGGATGAGGTAGGAGGAAAAGGCCTTCACTATGCCACCGCCTTCCATTAGTCAAGATAACATATTACTCTGCAGAAATATTAATAGATGTGAATTTTTTTTTTTTTTTTTGAGACAGAGTCTCACTCTGCTGCCTGGGCTAGAGTGAGTGCCGTGGCGTCAGTCTAGCTCACAGAAACCTCAAACTCCCGGGCTCAAGAGATCCTACTGCCTCAGCCTCCTGAGAAATATTAATAGATGTGAATTTTAGACACAAAGTCAAATTAAAGGTTCAATCAAGGTTTAACTATGGTCAATATTACCCATCCTTTAACCAGGTTACTTTAATTTTTTGTTAACAGTAACAATGATAGTAAAAAGTAATAAAATGAATTATATACATTTATCCAATTCACCATTTTGGGGGTCTTAAATGGACACAGGGAAAGATTGGTGAGCTGATCCAGCAAAGTACAGTCACTTTCCAACAAGAATATTAGATGTTAACATACCTGACTTGAAACTCTAATTCAACGTACATCTGAAAGCCACTCCACAAGTATCTGGAGGGAACTGGACCTTTTCGATGTGTTGTACTGACAGTCTTCAGCTGCCTTAACATTATACATTGAATATGGAATATCTGCTTGTATTCATCACTATCGAGATTTGCAAAAAGCTTTAAATTATAACCCATTTGAGTAATCACAGGCTTGTTGCTAGGTATTTGTTTCATTTTCTTATAGCAAACTGTAAGAAATTAGGAGCAGCAGCAGATAAGAAAGAAGTAGTCAGGAGCCCCCTAGTGTATGACCCTGTGGTCTCTGACAAGTAATGACTGTTGAAATCAAGAAACCTCTGGCCTCAGTTCAGGTCTCCACAGAGGTCCAAACTCCAAAACAACAATTTCAACCTATGAATAAAGAAGTTTCTGTCCTCGAGAAGAACCAGTTATGATGAAATGTTAAGCATGTTTTGTTAGCAGTAAATACCCTGGTAATGAAAATGTGATTAAGTCAGTTTCTTATTTTCTGGTTTGCTAGAAAACAATTTAAACTGACAAAATTAAAATATATTTTTCAAAAATATACGTACCACTCTTTCTACCCCAGGCACACTCCTTCATACATGAAACATCAGATTAAAGGACGGAGATTAAAACATAAAATGTCACAATGTGTCATTTTATAAACACAGAGAAGAATAAGTTATAGGTGAATTAATTTTCCAAATAACTGAAATTTACCCCATTATGCATCAACTTCTTAAAAACATATCGGGTAGAGACATAAATTGTAAATTGTGTGTAATATAAACATATATAAATTATAATTTTACATTATAATATAGAAATCATAAAATTATATATATAAATCATAAGCACATAACTCACTATTTGTCATTTAAAACAGAATGTATTGAATGTGACCACTCTTGATAACACAAGACCCTAAAATCAGGAACATATATATACGTAGCACTCTTAGCATCCTAATATTGTCATGCATTTTAATTTGGAATTTTATAGTTTTTTAGTCTTCATTTCATTTTCAGCTGTTCAGTATCATTTGAACCTGATGTTTCTAGTAATCTTGCTCAGCCACGCCAAATTCTCTTGTTCTGACACCTTATTTCCAATCTGCTATATACAAGTGGACTAGATGTTGGGGTGGGGGTGTAAGTATCATATGATTAAGGCCTCTTTCAAGAGTAAAGTGCAGAAGTTTTAGTGACTAGTATTCAGCCATACTTTGCTGAGAATTCCCTGGCTCTTATCTAAGCTCCCAATAGCTGATGTGTCTGATTAAGTGAGGTCCTGATAAATGAGGTATCAATGGGCCATGATACTATATAAATTCTTTTCAATTGAAAGCTTAAGAAAACCATTCAAGTTTCAAGACCAACTTATTTCCGTCCCAAATTGTGTAACCTGGATGTACAATGTGAATAAAATATCATTGAGCATAAAGCACCATTTAACACATAAAGAGCAAAGTATTAATTTGAGATCACAGCATAGTAACAAACACTCTTCTCATGAATTGCACAAGAATTATACCAGCCACATGCTTCGAAGTCCCAGGTGGAGCTTGTTGGCTTGTTCACACGTATCTGGGGGTCCCAGCTGGAGATTCTGCTCCTGAAGGTCAAGGAGGAACAGTGCCTCCCTATGCTTTTAAATTTTCACAGCTAATTCTAGCCCAGGGTTGAAAACACAAGAAATAACGCCTCCACATTCTCACTGCCAGGTACTCCTTTCCTCTGTTTATATTACTATTCCTCTCCTTTCCCTCCTCTTCATCTCCAGCTCTGTTGTCCATTTCATCCTCTTTCTGTTGCTCTTTCCTCCTTCCCCTTATAGCTAGCAGAGGCTCCACTGCTGTCTTCAAGAACTGTGAGATCTTCCGGTTTACTACAGCACTGATTTATGTTCCAAACTTTCTTTGCTCAAAATTAATATATCCCAACATTCGTTGCCTTCCCCACATGTGTTGCTCTTTATCAATTATTTCCTCCTTCCTCGTGGTATAATGCATTTTTTTTAACCTGCCAATATCCCTGCTAGAGCTAAGTTCCCTGAGAACAAGTAGTATTTCTTAATCAACTTCATATCTCCCATAAACAGTAGTCATTAGATCTATATACATACAATTATAAATGTGTATATTTAATTAAATTGATGTTATTTATACATAGTAATAATTATATTAATACACTATGTTTATGTGTTGTTTCCAAAGTAATTCAATATCCATGATCCTAATTTAAATATACAGCAAGCCAGTGGTTTCAATGGAATCAAAATGGGCATTTATTATTTTGCCTGCACACCATTCATTAACTTTTCTTCTGATACTGATTCTTTGATTTTCCCTAAAGAAGGATCCTTACCCTACATACATTCCAAGAAATATGGGTGGCACTAACTCTAGCTCTAACTCCAGAAGTGGTCAAGTGATGGATGCCTGGCCCTTCCGGGGATGATCTTCTGGTCCAAGAAAGAAACAAAGGGACTGAATTCTGGGACTTTTGTGCAATTCTTGGGAAAACAAAATAACTCATTTCTGATGGCATTGCTGTGTTTATTAGAATGTAAACCAACATGACACTATAACGAGATAGCCAACAGGGAGGACAGCAGAACTGAGGGAAGGAAAAAATAAAATTGACTCTTGATGACATCACTTTAACCCCTGGATCCAGCCATACCTAAAGCCTGCATAGAACATTTTTTGTTAAGCAAACCAATAAATTTCCTTTCACCATAGAGCCATTTCAATGGGTTTTCTCTATTTGTAAAAGAGTCTTGACTAATCCAAAGACTAGTATCCCTGAGCATTAACATGGCCCCATGATCCATCTAAGATCATGTAATTATTCCTCCCAGGACCAGGATCAGTTCTCAACCAGTGCTTTCTCCAACACCTTTCTCTCATTCATGGAAGTTAAATTGCAAAATGTTTTAAGGACTATGCTATTTAAGGACTATGCTATTACAGTTTTCCCTCTCCTCCCATCCACTGCATACTATTATTTCTCTTCAACACAGCATAATAAAATATCATCATCTCTTGGCAACACTCAAGGAGAGTCAGAAAACAACTTCTAAAATAAATTAGTCAGTGGGGTTTTAAAAAGTCTATTTCTTTAGATAGATACCCAATATGGGGATCGCTGAATTATATGGTACTTCTTTATCTGCACCTCCATGTTTATTACAGCACTATTCACAGTAGCCAAGATATGAAATCAGCCTAAGTGTCCATGAACAGATGACGGAATAAAGAAAATGTGCCATATTTGCAGTGGAATACCATTCAGCCATAAAAAAATAATGAAATCCTGTCATTCACAGCAACATGTGGGCTTGGTGGACATTATGTTAAGTGAAATAAGTCAGTCACAGGAAGATAAATACTGCATGTTCCCACATGTGGAAGCAAAAAATGTGGATCTCATATAAGTAGAGAGTAGAATAGTGGTTACCAGAGCTGGGAAGTGTAGTGGGGGAGGGAAGATAGGGAAATGTTGATTAAACACATAATTACAGCTAAATAGGAGAAATAAGTTCTAGTGTTCTATAGCACTGGAGGGTGACTATAGTTACACTAATTTATTGCATGTTTTCAAACAGCTAAAAGAGAGGATTTTGAATGTTTCCAACAAAAAGAAATGATAACTATTTGAGGTGATGGATATGCTAATTACCCTTATCTGATCCTTACACATGATACACATACATCAAAACATCACACCATACCCTATAAATATGTACAATTATTACATGTCAATTAAAAATAATTTTTTAAAAAGTACATCATTGCCACAAATTTTTTTTATACCGTTCAAATAAGTCTACCAAATATTGACAGCTTTCACAATTTTACTTATCCACAGTATGGGCGAATATAATCACCCATGTTCCTCTCTATAATTTTTTCCCCCTCATGTTAACACATGATTTGGTATTTTCTTCCAGATCCAGGTGAGTCACTGTGTCATGTGACAAGAATAGAAATTATTCAAGCAGAATAGATTTTTTTTAATGTCATGCACTGGGACAAAGAAATGAAACTGATCAAAACCTGCCTATGTGGCATGACTAAATAATTCAACAGCAGATGGTTCTGGCAATTCAGGCAGCTCTCAGTAGTTAGAGTTTAAAACCCTTTGCCCCAGGCAGAAAGAGGCTCGCTTCAGCTGTTTTAACAGTGCTGACCCATTATCAGCCCAAATATTGGTTGCTGTGTACTCACCTGGCTTCTTTCACAAAATGGAAACTCATGAAACAGGGAGAAAGAAAACCAAACCTGAGGCTCATGTGAAATGTTGGCTGCCATAGCTGATAGGCATAGGATCTATCCTTGCATTGGGTAGAAGGTCAAGGTCAGGCCTGTCAGTCCTCTAGCACATTTGAAGTTAGTGGGATTAGCTTTAGGGATTAATTTTGTAACAAAACAAAATTAATGACAGACAAATATCATTTGCCCATAATACATCACACACGTACACACACAGGAAATCCTAATTAGCTGTGGATTTATGGATTCTGTATTTGAAAATTTGCATACTTACTAAAATCTATTTGTTATTCCAAAATCAATACCTACAGTGCTTTCGTAGACACACTCAGAGTGACCAAAAGCTTTTGTTGCCCCCACACATCCTCAGCTGAGGGGAACAGACCACAACACTCTGCCTTCTCGTTTCAGCTCTCACACTATAAACCAGTGCCCTTTTCACAGTTTATTTAATGTCATGTTTTTCTCATTTTTGTGCTGTCTGGTGGTGATTTTGCTCTTTAAAAATCTTCCCTAAGCATAGTCCTGAAGTGCTCTCCAGTTTTCCTGAGTGCAGGAAGTCTTATGATGTGCCTCACAGACAAAATACATGTGCCAAACGAGCTTCACTGAGGCATGAGTTATGGTGCTGTTGGCTATGATTCAATATTAATGAATCACAGTATATATTAAATAAATTGTCACAGAAGACAAGGTTATGTATTGATCAGTTGGTGAGAATGTTGTGAGCCCACAGGAGTCTAATCGTGTATTTTTCCTAGAAGTAATGGTTCAGTATTTGATAATCAGAGTTTGCAGTGATTATACAGAACGTAACTACTTTGAATAATGAGACTTGACTGTACAAACATATATCACATGTATATGTGAACTGTATATACACTTTTTCTTGTTTTCTTATTAATTTATTTTAATTGACAAAATTATGTACATTTATCCTGTACCACATGTTGTTTTGAAATGTGTATGCATTGTGAAATGGCTAAATTAAGCTAATTATATATATTACCTCACATATTTATCATTTTTTTGTGTTGAGAGCCTCAAAATCCACTCTCTTAGCAACTTTCAAGATACAATAAATTGTTATTGACTAAGTATAGTCACCATATGCACATATATCTTTAATTGGCATTGTATACAGAAAGACCTTCATTCAAATATACATTTTTAGGGGAAAAGCTACATTATCCTTTCTGTATTCAGAATGAAGTTCCAGAAATAGAGCTGTGGGCAGAGAGTATGGTTGCATGCCACTTAACGATGTTTCAGTCAACAACTGAAATACTGAAATATATGACGGTGGTCCCATAAGATTATAATGGAGTTGAAAAATTCTTAGTTCCTAGTGATGTCGTAGCCACAGCAATGTCACAGCAACACATTACTCATGTGTTTATGATGATGGTGTAAACAAACCTACTGTGATACCAGTCACATACAAGTCTAGCACATACAATTATGTACAGTGCATAATACTTAATAATAATAAATGACTATGTTACTGGTTTATGTATTTACTATTCTATATTTTCATCATTATTTTAGAATATACTCCTTCTATTTACTAAAAAAAAGTCAAAATACTAGAGATGATGTTTGCAGTAAAAAATGAACACTTACACACAGTTGGTGGGAATGTAAACTGGTACAACTGCTATGGAAAGTAGTATGGAGATTCCTCAAAGAACTAAAAGTAGACCTACAATTTGATCCAGCAATCCCACTACTGGGTACTACTACCCAAAGGAAAAGAAGCCGTTTTACCAAAAAGACACCTGCATGTACCCGAAAGTTTATCACAGCACAATTCACAATTGCAAATATATGGAATCAACCTAAGTGCCCATCAATTCATGAGTGGATAAAGAAAATGTGGTGTGTGTGTGTGTGTGTGTGTGTGTGTGTGTGTGTGTATACATATATATATATCATGGAATACTACTCAGCCATAAAAAGGAATGAAATAATGTCTTTTGCAGCAACTTGCATGGAACTGGAAGACATTATCCTAAGTTAAATATCTCAGGAATGGAAAGATGTACCACATGTTCTCACTTAGAAATGGGAACTAAATGAAGGATTTATGTAGTCATAAAGAGCTATAATGAACATTGGAAACTAAGCAGGAGAGTGGAAGCGGGGAGGGGTAAAAATCTACCTGTTGAGTACAACATACAATATTCTGGTGACAGGTGCACTGAAAGCCTTGACTTCAGCATGATACAATTTATCCACATAAGGAAAAACACTTGTATCCCCTAAATTTTTTTAAACAAGAAAAAAAGAAAGCTCTGTAAGAGCACAGGTCTTTGTTTTATTTGCTGATGGTACATTCTAAGATCCTAGAAGTGCACATGACACATCATTAGTATTCAATAAATATTTATTGAATATAAAAATATAATAATAAAATAGATTTAAGTATGAAGAATAATTAATTATTTTTTTTAATTAGCTGTAAAGCATCTTTGGGCAGATCCTTCAGGAGATATTCCAGAAAAAGGCGGTGTTACAGCAGATGACAGCTCCATGCATGTTATTGCCCCTGAAGACCTTCCAGTGGGACAAGATGTGGAGGGGAAAGACAGTGACATCAGTGATCCTGACTCTGTATATTCCTAGGCTACTGTGTGTGTTTGTGTCTTTTTTTTTTTTTTTTTTTTTTTAGACAGAGTCTCACTGTGTTGCCCGGGCTAGAGTGCCATGGCGTCAGCCTGGCTCATAGCAACCTCAAACTCCTGGGCTCAAGCGATCCTTCTGCCTCAGCTTCCTGAGTAGCTGGGACTACAGGCATGTGCCACCATGCCTGGCTAATTTTTTCCATATATATTTAGTTGGCCAATTAATTTCTTTCTATTATTAGTAGAGACGGGGTCTCGCTCTTGCTCAGGCTGGTTTCGAACTCCTGACCTTGAGCAATCCGCCCGCCTCGGCCTCCCAGAGTGCTAGGATTACAGGTGTGAGCCACCACGCCCAGCCTGTGTCTTAGTTTTTAACAAAAAAGTTTAAAAAGTAAAAAAATTTAAAATAGAAAAATCTTATAGAATGAGGATATAAAGAAAGAAAATATTTTCATACAGCTGTACAATGTGTTTGTATTTTAAGCCAAATGTTATTACAAAAGAGTCAAAAAGTTAAAAACATTAAAAATTTTGTGAAGTAAAAAATTGACTAAAAGTAAGCTAAGGTTAATTTATAATTAAAGAAAAGGAAAAATATAAATTTAATGTCGCCTAAGTGTACAGTGTTTATAAAGTCCACAGTAGTGTACATCAATGTCCTAGGACTTCACATTCACTCACCACTCACTCACTGACTAACCCAGAGCAACAGTCCTGCAAGCTCCATTCATGGTAAGTGCCCTAGACAGGTCTACCATTTTTTATTTTTTATATCATAATTTTACCATACCTTTTCAATGTTTAGATATTTTTAGATACACAAATATTTATCATTGCATTACAATTGCCTACAGTATTCAGTACAGTAACGTGCTATACAGGTTTGTAGTCTAATAGCAATAGGCTATACAATGTAGCCTAGGTGTGTAGTAAGTTATA
>CAUYRT010015476.1:0-22941 GCA_963574885.1 Lepilemur ruficaudatus | reverse complement strand
ACTGCCCTAAAATTCCTCTGTGCTCTGCCTATTCATTCCTCTCTCCCCTCTAACCTCTGGCAACCACTGATGTTTTTATTGTCTTCATAATTTTGCCTTTTTCTAGAATGTCATTTAGTTGGAATTATACAATATGTCACCTTTTTATATTGATTTATTTTATTCACTAACATATGTTTAAGCCATGCATTTTTATGGCTTGATTAGCACTAATACTCTATTGTCCGTTGTACCATAGTTGATTTCTCCATTCACCTACTGAAGGACATCTTGGTTGCTTCCAAGTTTTAGCATTATAAAGAAAGATGCTGGGTCAGGCTCAGTGGCTCACACCTGTAATCCTAGCACCCTGGGAGGCTGAAGCAGGCGGATCGTTCAAGATCAGGAGTTTGAAACCAGTCTGAGCAAGAGCGAGACCTCGTCTCTATTATAAATAGAAAGAAATTAATTGGCCAACTAAAAATATATAGAAAAAATTAGCTGTGCATGGTGGCACATGCCTGTAGTCCCAGCTACTCAGGAGGCTGACGCAGTTGGATTGCTTGAGCCCAGGAGTCTGAGGTTGCTGTGAGCTAGGCTAACGCCATGGAACTCACTCTAGCCCGGGCAACAGAGTGAGACTCTGTCTCAAAAATAAAAAAATAAAAAAAAATAAAAAAACATGAATTTTTGACTTATCCATGGTTTCATAAAGATTGCTCTAAAAATTTTTTGAAAGAAAATCACAAGCCAAAAAGTGCATTTGAAAGACTGAAGATGTATCTTCACAATAAAGAAACAAAACACAACAAGAAGTATCAAACTGAAATGTAAGAGATATCAACTATTAAACTTAGTACTTCAGGAAATCGGACATTTCTTACTTAATAACCTAATACCACACATCTTATGGGCATACCTCTTGATCCCAAAATTCCACTTATATTAATTGAGAGACACACACAGATATTTATGTACAAGGATGTTTATCAAAGTGTTCCCTCCAATAGTGGAAATTGCAAACAACTGGGGGGTGAGCTTCCCTATGGTAGAAATCATCTTCCCAATCTCTATGTCTTTGCACTCACCTAGCAGAATGGCCAGCACATATGTGTTTGTGGTTTTTTTCAGTGAGGACTTTTGTCACCTCTCACAACCAGCATTCTTTAGAAAATTCCCATACTCCAAAAGGTGGCATTGCAATTTACTGGTGCTAAAAATATGTGTAAATATGATGGCTGCAATTACACAACTGTTCCTGCAGAAGGCTTTCTTTCTTTCTTTTTTTTTGTGCAGACAGTTCTTTTTTTTTTTTTTTCTTCCGAAAATTTTATTGGGGGAAAACTACAAAACATTTATAGTACAATGTTTACATGATTATCACTATGGGGCTTTCTTTCTTAAACACAGGCAAATATTTTGATTTGTCACATTTCTAGAACACTTAACTGTCACGACTTTTTTGTGCCTTATTTGGTCTCATGACAGCAGGGATATGACACTCTGAAGGTCTTCTTCACCAGGTTCTATTCTGTCTCCCAAAACCATTCTAAAGTGGAATGCAACTATTATTCAACACCTTCTCCAGGTCAGATGGGTAAGTATTGTTCATGCACCAACATGGCCTTTGGCCCTTGAGTCTCTATGCCTTCAATATTATTATACGAAACTTATCAGTGTATGGACAGTCTCTGTATCATAATTTAAGATTTCCAGGAAAGAAAATCTGGCCCATTTGGGGTTAGGTGTCTACCTCTGGTCCCTAAGCTGAGGCCCACTTGGGGAGGGTCACATGGAACATGGCACATGATGACCTCAAATAGGAGGCCGGAGTGACTGCTAAACTGACTGATGGAACACTTACTGCAATTTACCACTCCTCCTTCCTGCTCCTCTAGTTCTATATATTAATAATATACTAAATATTTCTCACATCCATTATTGTTTACTCCTCTCTCCGCACTGTTTTGGCCCTCATATGTCCTTGTTCAGATTACTGGGATAGGCTCTCATTTGGTCTCCTTGTCTCTGAACTCTTCCCCTAGGCTAACATACACTCCATAAGATTATGTTTGCCTTAGAAAAACATAAAGTGATCATGCCATTTCCCTAATTCGGAATCTGCAATGACCTCTTATTGTTTATGAAATAAAGTTCAAGCTGTGAAGGATGACACTATATAAATTCTTATAAAACCAGATCCCTTCCTACCTCCTTCATCCCTCTGCTCACTATTTTTCCACTTGGTCTAACTGCTTTGAATGCTTTGCCCACACTATTCCCTTCTATGCTGGGAGCATCTGCAGCTCTTTGTATTACTGTACACAGAAGAGTGGCCAGAGCACAGCTGGGGCTCAAGGAATGGCTGTTGAATGAATGAAATGTGAAGAGCTATAGGTAGACTACAGGACTCAAGACTTTATTCTTGACATTGACATTGTTATTGCCCATCGTAGCAATTTTCCTAAACAGTGCTCCCTGAATCCCTAGGGGTCCAAAAAAATTGTGGAAATTACAATGGTAAAAAAACATGTTTAGCCTCCCTAGCAGCACACAGGCTCAGCAAAATGTCAACCTTGTCTAATTTTGATGGAATAAAATCAATTTTATGTAGCAACTGTATCTCATGCTAATTAGAAGCCCTAATTGGCATCTTCAATTAACAAAAACTTGAAAACATTGAAATTGCTTAATAATAGTATTTTTAAATGGGTCCACAATCTTTTTAAAACTTAAAACAACTTGGGATAAAAAACTGGAAACTGCTATAAAAAAATCTATGATTCAGTTTCAGTATCTATAAAATGGAGATTAATTGATTTCTTAGGTACCTTCCAGATCAGATATTTATATCCCAGAAACAGACTGAAATTACTTTGGTTCTTATATTTATCCCTTGTTTTACCACAAGGAACAAGTGTCCTATCCTTTTGTCAATTCCCAATTCCTAAATCAGGAACTCACCTACATTAAAAGCTAAACAAATACCTGCAGGCTAAATAACGAGGCAAGCTCTGACACTTTCTGAGAAAGAAGAAAAATAATTATATCTGAGGATAGAAATGTACCATTTAGGGAACAAGGATGAGTTAGACCGTGTGGACATTTACAAAGGACAATGGAGGGACTACTTGGAAACACACAGTTGGCAAGTTGAAAAACTGCACTGCATAATGGTTAGGCTGTTGAGAGGTGGTTGAATTCAGCTATTTTCTGAAGATAGAGCCAACAGCATTTCTTGACAAATTGAATGAAAGGGATATGAAAGAAGGAGGACAGCACAGATGACTCCTGAGCACAGGAAGGATGAGGTTGCCACCCACTGAGATGGGGAGGCTACAGGTGTATAGGTTTGGGAGGGAAGATCAGGGGTTAAGTTTGGTTAGGTATCCATGTGGACATGTCAAGTAGTGCATTGAATATACTAGTCTGGAGCTTGGGAGATGGGGCTGTGTAGGAGAAATAAAATTTTGGAATTGTTGGCCTGTACATAGATGGTATTTAAAGAAATGCAGTGCAGCTGATGACTGTTCCACTACTGGCTTTTCCTAAGATTAGCTGAGGTCCAAGAAGTAGGACTTCTCCCTTCCTTTCTCCTCCCTGTGTTTCTTCCATCTGTCTGCCCTACCCCAGTGATTTCTTGCTTCTGCATAGGACCCGCCGTCCTCAGCTTAGCTCTCTCGTGCTTTTCTAGTTTATTCCTCTGCCTCTACTCCATTTCCCCAGTGCAATGACTGCCACACTTTGTTGGGATTTTGGTCTGAGCCACAAAGGAAACAATAAAGCTGAGGGATGTAGGAAATGAACTCATGACCCCGGCTTTGGGAGACTGGTGCACTCATCGCTGAGAAACAGACAAGATTTTTGCACAACTGTCCACAGAGTTAAGTGTTAATCAATACCACTACCTTCAGCACCAGCCCCCATCATAAGTGCAAGTTTTTTTTTTTTTTTTTTTTTACTGTGTATATTCTGGGGGCCAAATTCTTGTTATTGTTAGAGAGAATACAGGAGAACCAGGAAAATTGATATATTCAGGGGAAAAGGGTGGGATGATGGGTGGATGGAGGAGTTTCTAAGAAAAAATACTCCTATTTAGCCATTGTGTTTCAGATTAAATGTCACATTATCTGCAAAGTATTCACTGATTCCATATAAGAATGATCAATGGATCCATCATGCTCCAGAGAATAATTGCCTTTATTATTTTTATAAATAAGATTTATTTTATTAATGTGATGATATTGTACCTTCTTTGAAAAAAAAATCAGAAAATAAAAATAAACATAGAAAAGAAAATGCATGGCCAGAAATGATCATGGTTCTGTTCTCCAGGTGTTTTTTCTGTGTATATATTTATTTTACCAAAATGAATTCATCATATACTTCTTGTAAATTCTTTGCTCATTTGGCAATAGAGATGAAGAATTTTCCATGTCACTAGGCATTAGCCTGCAGTGTTGTCTGGTATCAATATCATGGCTATATGATTATGGTGGGATTGTGGTTGTTTCCCTTTATCCCTTTTCGGCATCCAGGACAGGAAGTTCTTGCAGTTATAGAATGTTAGAGAGCCCAAAGCTCCCTCAGACATCCTCTAGTTAACTTTCTGTTTTGCAGATGGGAAAGTTGAGTTGTAGAAGGTTAAATGGATTTACAGCTCAAATGGTCAGTACGTTATAGAACAAGAATACAAACCAAGCACCTGGACTCCAAGCTCAGTATTCTTTTATTATTTAATACAACATCTGGAATATGTGTCAACCCAACATCTGTGAAGTACACATGCAATAAAAGAAGAGGTCATACTTTGGCAGGAGAAGCTTGGGGAGGACATGACAGCAGAGAGGTCTTTTGTGGTTCTTTTGGAACTTTCAATTTTACTTCAAACCCTGAGACCCCAGCGTTTTCACAGAGGGGTGAATTGCAGTGTGAGGTGTGGGGAGGAGACAGCTTCAGGAAAGGAACTCATGAGCTCAGGTTTGCAAAACCCACAGTTGTATAACAGCTCAGCTCTAGCCAACACCCTGAGGGGTGCAAAAAGCTCGTAGGAGAATATCTGGCCAAACTACAGTCTTAATTCTGGTTTCACATCATATCTGAAGGGCTCCCATCCCTCAGCATTGAGCCCTGTGAAACCTAACAGCATTTCACCTTTGCTAATGGTCAGGCTAGAATGTTCCTCACTTCCTTGAATCACTCTGCATGCTTCTTGCTGTGGAAGGAGGGGAGTAATGCTTCAGATCACAACAGTGAGCAAAGAGCAAAGAACGCTGGGAGTTTCAGCCTGCCGTGGGCATGAGACACCACCCTCCACCTCCCCTCCACATTCTCACTGGTATGATTTACCTGGCCATGCCACTCATTGCCTAACAGCTTTCCATGACTTCAGGAGAAAGTTCGCGTCCCTCAGCTTGGCGTGCAAGACGCTGTGCAACCTGGCCTCTGCCCACCTCTGTCTCATCTTTGTCACTTTGACTTTAGCCACACCAAAATTCCTGTAGGTTCTTGAACAGAGCCATCCTACTTTTACACCCAGTTCCTCCTTTCTAGACTACTCTTCCTTTTCTTTCATCCTGGTTCATCTCAGCTGGATTTGGTGTCTCTTCTCAATATTTACGTAACTCTGAAATTCTATAATCTGTGATAGCTTTTAAAACATTTTTCCATTTCTTAGTGAAACGATTGAACTTTATCTTAAATCTTATTCTCCCATCTGGCATCAATGTTACTTCACCCAGTGGCACATTCCAAATCACTGGCACCTGCTAAACATGCAGCATTAATGAACTAGGGAGAATCAATTTACTTAGAATCTAGAAAGGCGCCCATTGCTTATCTTTCCCAGCTGCAAATTATCTGGATGGCATAGATGGTTTTCTCTAGTACTGCACTTAGGATATTTACTTAAATATTGGCAGTGATAAAATGGTGGGTAAGAAATTGCACATTCATCAAAAGTAGGCAGCCTGATAGAAGTGCATAAACACAGTACTCATCTCAAAATTAAATTACCATATGTACATGGTTTGACTTGTCATTTATGTACTTGTATATTTATATACCCATCATCCTTAATCACCTACAAGAATGAATGAGTGCATTTAAGAACAAATGTTTGCAACATAAGCTAATAGTTAATTGAAAATTTCTTCTTGAAGGAGAAAGCTGAAAGACAATACCAGGGAAGACAAAAGCTTTGTAAAAGAACAACAAGACTCATTAATATCATACAGTTTGGTTTTAGCTCAACCTAAAGAAAATTCCTGGTGCTATGTCTCAGAATTATTCTTTTTAAAGCATGCTGTACCCAGCACAGAGAGATAGCTTATCAGAAAGAACACTGAATTTAGTAACAGGAAACTCCCTGCAAAGCCTTTTCTGGTTGTATGATCATAAGAAATTCATGTGATATCTCCAAGTCTTTGTTTCCTCATATTTAATCTGAGAATATAATGCTGCAAACTTGCTATTGAATTTGAAAAGCACAAAACACATAAAAATACTTCAAAGCGCTAAGTTAATCTCAATTGCATTAATATGTTATTTTCTACCCACATGTGCATCTTATGAAAATTAGGGTCATAGAGCCAAGAAATACTACTACTACTGATGTTGTTACAGTTGCTGCCGTTAATAATAATGGCTGATATTTACTGAGAGTTTACTGTATGCTGCATTGTTTCAGCATTTTACATGAATTAATCATTTATGCCTCATAAAACCTCTATGAAGTAGCTACTATTATTTTGCTCATTTTACAGATAAAGAATTGGAGTTAAATAACTTGCCTAAGATCATACAGGCTAGTAATCGAAAGACCTGGGATTTGAACCCAAGCTTGGACCCCAGAGTTTAAGCATTAACAATTATACTCTACTCCCTGTCTAATAATAATAGTTAAATTAGCTTACAGTGGGGTAGTTATTCATTTCTTTCATAGTGATAATCTCATTTTATCCCTGTAGCAGTCCTGTGAAATAGATTTAATTATCCTTACTTTAGAGAAGTGAAACTTGGGTCAAAAAGATTAAGGGATTTGGCCAAAGCCACACTGCTCTAGAATAGTAAAATCAGACAATTGTCCCGCTATGGTGGCAACTAAAAATTTCTCCCATCCTGTTTCAGGCTCTTCTCTACTTTTGCTGGCACTGTCTCACTGAGGAAGCCTTCTATGAGGACCCCGATCGAGTATTGGTGTGTTTTGATTTGTTTTGAGAGCTTTTATTCTCTGTCATTCTCTGTGACGCACTATCATGCATGAGACTAATTGTTTTTATAATACAAGCATCACGTGGTTCTGCAGAGCTTAGAATGAGCTACAGTGAACTTCCAGCCCAGACGTCATTGGCATCTGAGGAAGTCACCCTGGGAGGACGACCCCAGGTGAACTCAATCTCTAATATCAAGGTCATCTCCTCCCCAGGTGCTGTACTCACCACCTCTCCACACTTCCTCTGAGATGAAACACATGGTCATGCTTAAAAAGAGCATTTACCATGTCTTTGCTTGCTGAAAATGTAAAATATGCACACGACTTCCTGTTGTCTGCAGTTTTGAACACTGTAACCTGGCCTTGATTCACCTGTCTAAGCCCTCCAGCCTGTCGTCTGTCAGTTATGTCATCTTCTCTGTGCTGTCATAGCACTAAAAACACCTGTGCGTAGGATGTTCCTTCAACTAGAATTCTCCCCTCCAACTCTTGGCTTGGCTAACTTAATCTCAGACTAGTTAGAGATGCCCTTCACCACAAAGCCTCCGTGTGCCAGACTTCTGCCCCTCTCTCCCATCTCATCTAATTTCATCTCTCTGCTCATCTTAGCATTTATTACACTGCCAAGTAAATCAGCATTGGCATGGCCTGTTTAATTATTTGTCTCCTGTATTATGCTATGAGCTCTTGAGGGCAGTGGTTTCTAGTATCCACTGTAATGCCTGCATGCAGTAGGTGCTCAATAAATAACTGTTGATTAAATGCTAATCTCTATCTCTGAAATCGCCAAATATTTTGAAAGGACCACTTTATTGACATTGCTGCTTTCCAGACTGTGAGTCTCTTGAAGGCAGATATTCTGCTTTAGGACACTGTACCCTCAGTGTCTGGCAATGAGGGACTGCCCAGAATTTCAAATGATCTGATGCTGCCCTTCAGCCCATCCACAGCCTGCCCTGCCTTGTCTGAAATGCATCCCCCACCACAATGACCTCATCTTCCATTTTCTCTTTACTACTAATGTCTTCATTTATTGTTTGGCTTATATACTTTAGCACTTACTTATATAATATTATTTGCTCTCATTTTTCCTGTGTTGTATGTGTTTATATCTTTTCCCTGCTGATGAGAATATAAGAATAAAGTAAATTTGAATAATACCATACCCTTTGTATTATTATAACTGCCACCATCTTCTTTATCAAATTTTAAAATTATGTATTCATCAATGATAAACACCTATATTTAATAAGCTCTTAGAATGTGCCACCATGTAAGTCCTTTCCATACAGATCACATTGACCTTTACAACCACCATACGGGGTTGGTACTAGGAAACCAAGGCTTAGAAAGGCTCAGAGCTTTGCCTAGCATCTTATCCAGATGGTGAGTGGCAGAAGAAGAATTTAAATGCGGAGCCTGTGCTTTCAACCAGTTCTGCCTCTGCACTGTGGACAATTTAGAAAAGCAGAGAAGCAATAAGAATATAAAAACCACTCGTAATTCCAATCTGCTATCTAGAGGCAACCACTATTAATGTTTTGGTGCCTGGCTTTTGAATCTCTACTAAACAGCCTCTAAATGGCTCCCAGAGAGCCCCACCTTCTGCTTCACACACCGGTGAGCCATCCTCTCCCCTTGAGTGTGGGCTGGATTTAGTGCTTACTCCTGATTCACAGAATAAGGCCGAAGGGATTGGGTGCAACTTGTGACATTGCGTTATAAAAAGACTGCGGCTTCTTTCTTGGGTCTCTTTCTCTCTCTGAGATCCCTCACTCTGGGAGAAGCAAACTGCTGTGTTGTGAGCAGACCTAATGAGAAAGCTGTGTGGCCAAGAACAGATGTCTCTGATCAACAGCCAGCAAATACCTGAGAGCTGCCAACAGCCACACTGGTGAGTTTGGAAGCAGATCCTCCCCAGCAGAGCTTTGTGATGACTACACCAGGCAATACATGGATTTTGGCTTCGGGAAAGAGGGTGAGTCAGAGGCACCCAGCCCAGAGTCTGGGAGAGAATAAATGTTTTTTGAGTAAGCCACTAACTTTGGGGATATTCTGATATATAGCAACAGGTAAATAATATATACTCCTATACACAGTTATATAATAAATATGCTTAGTCATCTGTTTTACTGTTTATCACAGATTAAAACTGAATTTATTAAGTGAAGCAAACTGATATCATGTTTGTGTTTACCAATCTTTTTTTTTTAAAAAAATAACTTTTTAAAACTGTGACATAGAACCTCATACCCAAAGTGCACATAGCATACATGTACAGCTGAATGGATTATAAACCAAAACCGTGGTTCCAATTTCATTATATGTTATTTTTTAAATGAAATAAATCTGCAGAGTATATGCAAAACTGGTAAATGTTTCATCATCTTCAAAGAAAAGATGAGAGGAAAGCTAAATAGATGCACCATTTTGAGATGGTTTATGAATTAGAGTCACTAAATCAGTATGAAATACTGTCTTATACTTTTCTTTAACCGACTAAAGAGGAAATTCTTAAGCAAAATGAGTCATCAGGAGGAAGTCTAGAAATTATCTCATAGTGGAGCATACATAGGATGTGGGACGGAGTGGGGCCTCAGTACAAAATTGATGAATGGATAAACAGACTTGGAATAAAAAATGTGGATTTGTGCTCCCTCTCAGAGCTTGGAAGCTTGCGAATGTTGTACTTGTCACTTAGCATATCTGAGCTTTAGCTTCCTCATCTTTAAAGTGGAACATGCTCATGAAGTTGTGAGGTTTAAAATAATTGCATTGTTGACATAAAGCCCTCAATATATCAGTTAGAAGGGAGTGATAATTTTGATAAAATCAAATAGCGATTTATTACTACATTAATATTAATTGAACATATTTGAAAATTATTTTTATCTATTTAATTTTTCAAGAAAAATCTTTATTGTGGTAAAATACACATAACATAAAAGTTACCATCTTAATTTTATCATTTTTAATTGCTCAATTCTCTGGTATTAAGTACATTCACATCGTTGTGCAACCATGACCACCGTCCATCTTCAGAGCTCTTTTCACATTGCAAAACTGAAATGCTCTATTTGTGAAGCAATAACTCCCCAATCTCCCTTTCACCCAGCCCCTGGAAACCATGATTCTACTTTCCATTTCCATGAGTCTGACTACTCTATGAATTGGAGGTATTGTAGGTGCCTCATATAAGTGGAATCATACAGTACTGTGTGTCTTTTCGTGACTGGCATATTTAATTCAGCATAATACCCTCAAGGTTCACCCATGTTGTGAACATCTCAAAATCCCCTTCCTTTTTAAGACTAATATTCCATTGTATGCATGTACTACATTTTGTCTATACATTGATAGACATTAGATTGCTACCATCTTTCATCTGTTGTGAATAATGTTGCTATGAGCATGGGTGTACAAATATCTCTTTGAGACCCTGTTTTAGACTCTTTGGGACTTACATTCAGAAGTGGAGTTGCTGAATCTTATGGAAATACTTTTTAAAATTTTTTTGAGGAGCTAACTTCCTTACTATTTTCTACAGGACCTATCTATACCACTTTACATTCCTATCAATGGAGCATAAGGGTTCCCATTTTTCCACATGCTCTCGACATTGCTATTTTCTGTTATTTCCTTTTTTTTTGATAGCAGCCATCCTAATGAGTGTGGGGTGGTTGGTATCTTATAGTGGTTTGTAAGCATGTTATTTTTAAACATAACTGTATTTTTTGTTAAATGATACATATTCATAATAAAATAATTTTTAAAAATATTTTTTAAAGGACAAAGAAGAAAGCAACAAATAACCCCAAAATTCCACCAGGAAGAAATAGTCAGCCTGAACTCTTGGCAGACATCATTCCAGTTATCCCTATGCATTGAAAGGATGGAAGGATGGAAGCCTACTTAGGTAGATAAATAGCTGGCTCATTAAAGATCATACTGGATATATTTATTAAAGTAAAACATTTATTTAATTTCAGTTGAATGTAACCAGAGAAAGATGCAAGAGAAACTCAAAGAATTGCTGAAATTTAGATCCTGTTTCTTTTACTGCTAGTGATATTATTTCCTCAAATACTCTTCTAAGGTTAAGTAAAGACTTGATGAAACCAAATCTCTCATATGAGAGATTTATTTTTTTTTGCTTTTAACTTACATCCTTCCATTTTTCAGGTAGTACTAATTAATCTCCTGCTATGAAACATGAAGTGATTGACACTGTTGATACCTTCTCCCATCTCCTTTCTTTTGCCTCCTGATTTTTCTTGCTTTTATAACTTTGAATTTAAAATGAGTGATAACACATTCCGTTTGGCAATAGACATTTTTTCTGATGTCTACATTCATTTAAGTGGATTTAGTCCTAACCACTAGCTCTTTCAAATAAAACTTCTTCATTCTAGAGGTGTGTTTTTTTAAAAAATAAGTTCACCTTGTGATTGGATTTAGTCTTCCAGCATATTTTCCAAAATGGCTCATATATTCCCTGAATTCTTTCATGCTTGAGAATGTGTTCAGTTTTAATATTCTTGGGTTACATTTTCCTTTGTTTGTGGATTTTTAAACATTATTCTGATTTCTTCTGGAAAAATGTTGGTGTGGAGAAATCAGAGGACAGCTTGATCCTACCCTACTCCCTTGTGTTTTGCCTGGGTGGATGCATTGTGTGTAGTTAATACTGATCAAGATATGCTTAGTGTCCCCATGTAAATTACATTGTTTTTTTTCTAGTATATTAATTTCCTTATGATTTGCAGATTTAGTAGTTTTCCAACAGCAGAAAGAAAAGTTATAAACTTGCATCTCTGAAAACTCATTCATTTGTTGGGTGCTTTAATTGAGAAATACAAGTGACCTTTATGTGGGCTAACTTTGAAGTCCTTATTTATCATCATCTCTAATTGATTTATTTGGTTTACCTTTTACCTTTGCATTCACTGGCATGTTCTAATGCCTTTTCTCTATGCTATTGTTTGGATTTTTAGCCATGCCTAGTCAGGTCTTTGCTGGTTTACATTTATTTATTTAATCTGTAAAGATTTTACTTTGGCTTTCAATTGTTTCCTTAACTCGGAAATCTTCCTTTTCATCACAGCCTATTTCTTCATCATCTTGTTTTTAAGTCTTGTGTAAATGACTCCATACTGAGTTTTTTATTGTTCCTTTACAGACTGTGTTTCTTTTCTCTTCTGTGTTCTAGAATGCTTGCATAGTTGAAATGCCATCATTCCCCCTTTTTCTCTCATGCTCAGCTTGGTAAGCTCCACCCAGATCTTCTCTGTGCCCTGATCCAATGTGAAGGATACATTATCATTCCTTTTCTGCCTTGTCTTTGATCAGGTGGTCTTGTCATTTTTAGTTAAATTTATTGGGCTGGATCTTTCTTTCTGAACATTCTTCTGGACTTGGAGAACATAGAGGGTGTGGGTAGGTGAGAGCTCAGCTCTAGCTGCTGGTGGACCCCATACTGGTTTCATCTAAGATGCCACGATGTACCCTGTATCAAGACGCACCACTAGCAATATCTCCTCTTCATTTCACCATCTCAGCACAGAGCAAGAGAAAAGGTGGCCCTTGTTCTCTCTGCTGAAGTTTACTGTGCTTCACTAGTATTCTATTTTCTTTGCACCTGTCATGACACTCCCCTACTCAAAATCCTCCAAAGGCTCCCATCTTACTCCCTCAAGCCAAAGGCCTTCCATGCTCCCTGGGCCCTCTATGTGATGACCACTGGTACCACTCTCCCATCCCTTGCCTCGCTGGGTTCCAGCCATGTTGGCTTCCTCGCTAAGCCTCAGATATGCCAGGCCCACATCCTCCTCAGCACTTTTGCTGTGTGGTTCCCCCACCTAGAATACTGTACCCAGATAACCACATGGCTTCCTCTCTCAGATCCTCCAGGTCTTGCTCAGATGTCAGGATTTCAATGTGGTCTTTGTTTACTAAGCTACTGCATATGGCAGATGACCTGGTGTACTCTGTCCCTGTCTCTGATATTTTTTCTACTTGGTACTTAACATCCTCAGAAACATGTTATGTTTTTCCATCTTTTTTTCTTAAATCATTTTTTCCCTGCCTCAACCACCATTAAGATATAAAATAGGGATTGTGTCTGCTTTGTTCCCCAGTGTATTCAAGGGCCTTGAACCATGCCTGACACAGAGTAGGCACTCATTTATTTGCTGAGTGAATGGATGGATGACTAAATGAATGCTATTTAGGGAATTCTTGCCTCAAACGCTCATCCTTGGCCTTTTCCTTGGCTATTTGTACACATTCACCCTTCCCACAAGCTCTTCTCCAAATTGAAGGACATCTTTGGGAAACTGAGGGTTAAGCATGACACCAGTTTTCAGTGGACCAGGATCTTCTGTTCTTTCCTTATCCTCTTCTTTTTGAAGTTTATTGGATAGAGTTGTAGCAGTTTTTCCTACTGAGCAGCTCCTGGTGAATGTTTGGCTTGCCGTTCTTTTCAATTTGTGTTTATTTTAGTAGGTATGGGGGGGGGGTGATCCTGTTTCTTTCTCTCAAGTTTCTCTATTACTTGCATTAAATTATGTAGCCTCTTGTACCAGATTCCACAGCAATTAAAACAATAGCATGATGGGTATAAAACTCCATCTATAGCATGTATAAAGGTACACAGCTTCCTTTCTCTTTTATACCAGACTTTAATATCTATTACAAGCCTCTATTCTCCAGTGGTAGAAGTTTAATCTCGGTTAATTTAAGATATATTCCCTTTGTCCAGATGATGTGTTAAAGTACTTTTTTAAAGGTGGGGATGTCACCTGGTGTTGAAGTTTTGAAAGATGGGAAAGAGGAGTCTGTTCTGGGTCATCGCCTCTCCTGGGTGCATCAACTAAGCCGTCTTTGTTCTTCCCAGTTCTCCTCTCATCAGCCTACACCAGCGCCGGCTGAATGCCCCTTGTTCTTCTCAAAAGGCCCCATCAGGTCCATTGGCTCTTGACTGCTCCTGGCTGCACAATACATATTTCCTCTGAATCCACACTATGTCTGGAACTTGCCACTTTCTCAGGTCCTACCTGGAAAAGAAGGCACAGGTCCTTTCTGTTGTGGAAGCCCTAACTCCATGGGGGTTCTGTCAGTCCTCAACCCCACCATCCGTCCTCACCTGGCACTCAAGTGACAAGCGATGGGGCCCCTTTTCAAGGACTCTTTTTTTCTTCATTTACCCATCCCAAGTAATCTTCGCCTGATTTCAGGAGACAGGAAACAGCTCATTTGTGAACTCTTACATATTCTCTGCATCTTAAGCCAATATTTTAACTGTTGAAGATTAGAAGACCTTTTGTGCTGGTACTATGTCTCTTCCCCGAGTCACTGGATGCTACTATGTTTAACTTCCAGAATGGGAGAAGGTGACGGACAGACTAGAAATATCAGAAAACACCAGGAAGATCACAATACTTAATACATACGAACATCATTTTGCAAGGAGCATTCAGCGTATGCCGGACACTCTGTACATTAATTGTAATTCTCTCAACACCCTGCAAAGTCTACTCCTGTTTTGCAGATGGGGAACCTGAGGCCCAGCGAGATCTAAGAAAACCTTGTTAGAGTCCTGCTATTGTGAATTTGAAAAGATTTTATTCAACACATTAATAGAAAGCAGGAGACGAATGTACTTAGGAAAAGGGGATCTGAAGGACCTGCCCTAATAGATGCCCTACAGAGACTCTGACTTGAAGCTCAAGTGAGATATCCAGGTTCTTCATGGATTCATTTTCTGCAACTGGCTCAGCAACTGGATGAAGAAACTTTGTATGTTCCTACCTTTGTGTGTTTCCACCTAGTAATAAGGCTCTCACTTTGTTTCAAATTATCCTCTTGTATGTTGCAAGCTGGGCAAGTATTCCTGGAGAGGAGAGTGACTAAATGGGATGCAATGTCTAGAATAATATGCCTGAAAGAACTTGCCGTGTAATAGGCAATGTTTATAGCTAACAAACAGGTATCCAACATTTGCCTCTTAAGGCACTTTGAGGACATTAACACATTTATAACAGCAGTATGAGGAAGGTACTCTTATTATCCCATTTTATAGATGAGAAATAAAGTAAGAGAGGTGAAATAACATGCTCAAATTTGTGCAGCTGCTAAGTGGCAGAGCTGGGATTTGAACCTGGGGACTCCTGAGCCTTCAAACTTAGCTGTCATATTGTTCTCAATATGAATGTATCCTAATCATGTTAGTTTTTTTTTTACTTATTTTTCTCTTGGCATGCATTTTGTGTCTTCTTGTCTGGTGTAGAGTTAATGAAATTCAGCCCCTAAATTAGGTGGAGGGCTGAGAGTTGAGCAGAGAAATGATGTCTGAAGGGAATGGAAGGTGAGAGGGAAGACTCAAATTTACACTTGAAGGCCAGAGGGCAAGTGGTAACCTTCCTGCCCAGACCCGAAGTGCAGGGCTCCAGTTCAGCCACCCTGCCCAGCATGGACCAAGTGAGAAAGACAGAGCCTGCCTCTGTATGCAGCATGGCTGTCCCTGAGAAATGGGGCTCCCTACACCCGGCCCAGGGGTTCTGCAGGCAGTGGAGAGCCTGCTGGTGGGATGATCTGTAGAGGCTGAGACGTTGAGTGAAAACTAAACTGGCAGTTTGAAAGATTCTGTGAAGAAGATTGACAAAAAAGAAAATAATATTAATAATAATACTTTGTCATCTTTTTTCTCTTGCTCTATGAGCAAGTTTTCAACCAGACTGGAGAGAGGAGAGAGGCACAGGCCTACACAGACTTTAGTTCTTTGAATATTTTCTTTGCAATAACAATGGCTTAGAAATTGGAAAAGTCCAAAGCAGGCTGCCCACTGACTTCTGGTTGAAAATGGCAGATGGCTGGAGCCTCCCAGAGCTGAGCCCCTCACCTCTTCTTGTTAAAACTGTAGCAGAGACGGAAAGCGGAGACTGACAGTACAATCTGGTGACAGAATCTGGAATGATTCCCAGTAATGACGGGGTAGGTGGGCCTGGATTGAGGAAGACCTACGTCCACTTCAGCATGTGGCACTCTCTCACTTTCCTTCATGAAAAAAATTCTCATAAAAATGCAACAAGGTTCTTTGCTCCTGTCCACGCCATGGATGATGCAGGTTCAGCCCCAAGCTTTGCATCAACTGGAAATGGAGCTGCTACTTCTTGCCTTTCTTCACGTGTTGTTCTGTTATGTGTTATCATTTCTTTTTTCTCAGGCTCCCTTCTCTCAATTTCCCCCAATCTAGGCAGATTCTGAGAATCACAGCAAATCGCTGGACAGGAATCGGGGAGTGATTGAAGTGGCCACAGGGAGGCAAGTGACCACAACAGAACTCTGAAGACAGCTGCCAAGACGGGAAGGCTTGGACCAGCTCTGCGTGCTGGGGATTAAGCTGTTCCCGTCTTGTATGATCTGTAAGTCCTGGAAGACAGCTGAGGGCTGAGGAGAAAGGTACCACTTTGGAGGCAGAGGCATCCCAGGTGAAAGCCGGTTATTAAGTAAGAGCTGGACTGGGATCCATGAACATAAATCATGGATTAGTGAAGAGAATTTGGCCATGAGGGCAGGGCACAGTGCAAATCACTCTTCCTGGCATTAACAAGTACTGACAAATCAACCTTGTTCTGTCCGAGGATGAGTAAAACAAACACTATCATCAATAGCAACAACACCAAGGGGCCAGTGAAAAATGATGCCAAAAAAAAAAAAAAAAAAAAAAGGATGTGGGGGGAAGGAAGGACTTCAGTACAGCAGCACAATCCTGAAAATGATTTACCTCAGAATCTAGATGATCTTTTCAGATAACTGTGCAGCACTCTTGCAAACTGCATGAAGATGTGGCCTCTTGGGAACAGAAGCAGAATGTCTGAAGCATGATCTGGAAGGAAAAAAGGCAAACATTTAGATGAGGGTGGTGATGAGAGAAGCAAGAAGGATGTGCACTCGGCTGGAATTAAATCTCTGTCATAGGCAAGGAAGGGCGGTGTTGGTGCTCCCTGAAGTATGTCACTGTTGTGGAGAGCATTTTTGAGAAAACTCTCCCAGAGTTTAGAAAAAGGGGACAAGCAGTTGAAAAGAGGAGAATAACAGTACTGGAGGTTCCAGAAACATTGGCCAGAAAATGAGGAGTCCTGTGACGCAAGTAGGCATTCCTGAGCTAAATGGGGAGAAAGCTCATGGCAGACAGAGAGAGAGAGAGCTGACCCCAATTTATGAAAATCCAAGGATAAGCGTCTCCCATCTATGTAGCTTGGTGAACGTTTCAGCCTACTGAGATTAACACAAAATCTATAAATATCCAAACATAAAACTATAGTTGTTTTGGAAGATAAAAATTGGCCTAGCCTTAGTCGTCTTCTTCCTAGCACACTAAATGGTGGAGATTATTCGGCAGCATCTATAGAGCTTGAAGAAGAAAGGGACATTCCCCAAGAATATTGCATATATATTACAGTTAGCATTCATATACGCAGAGAACAGAATGATATCACTGGATATGCAAGAGAGACAAAATATATTATCTACTCTCCTTGAGAAATTTCCTTAAGGCATATCTCAAACCGAATAATGAAACCCAATTGGGAACTCGCAACAAGACAGTTACCATATAGAAAGAATAACAGGAAACAGAATAACTACTAAAGAAGAGATAAGTCTAAACATCACTGTTATGGTTACAAAACTGAATTAAAGTCTGAAATCGATTCAAGAAACAGAGTGCTTATAGTGCATAAAATAATGTCATAACAACAATCTGGATTCCGAAACATTAAAGAATTATTAACAAAGACTAGGAAACACACGAGATAGGGTGTGGAGAAAAAAAGTGCTGAACTCATGGTCTTACAGAGGACCTGTGGATTTTGATCTTTGCAATGTCTTTACAGATTTATTTTTCTTTGGGTGTACCTGTGCTTTCTATTTTTCTAACACAAGTTAGTATTTTACTTGGCTAATAAATAAACAGTGAAAGGTGAAGAAGAAAAGAACTAACAAGAAATACAACACCCAAAGGTGAATTTGACCTGAGAATGTGAAGATCTACATGAGGTCTAGTCTCTAAGGAGAATTTTTTCCCCCAAATTTTTGGGAAAATGGCACAGAGGTGGGTGTGGAACTCCAAGGTGGTTATGGTTGCTGGTGATGGTGTGATCTCCTTGCTTCACCTTTTCTAAGGTAAAGAAAGGAGGAAGAGAAGTCCCAAGGGATGAACTCAAGGTTTTCCATGGTTTTGCAAAGCTGTGAGGATGTTATGATCTCTATGTGACCCAGGGCCACCCCTGGATTCAGGATTCACTTATAGTAGGGAAGTTGAGGAGGTGTTCGTTATTTTCTCTGGAGCAGAGCAGTAGGTGTTGTGACCTCAGAAATATTATTCTACCTTTCTTGGCCTCTCGTTCTTTGGGAAGTGCAGGTAATAATCTTATCTAAAAAGTCCGTTAGAGTAGCGGTCTGCAAATTGTTTGGCACCAGGGACCAGTTTCATGGAAGACAATTTTTCCACTGACCAGGGGTAGGTGGGGGTGGTGTGGAGCTCAGAAGGTGAGCTCCTAACAGGCCACAGACCCTCAGCCTGGGGCTTAGAGACCACAGCCTTAGAGGATTCAATTAAATCAAGTGCACAAATCATCTAACATACCAAGAGAAATGGTAGGCATTTGTTTGATGCTGCACCTGTACTTTCCCAGAATAATCTAAACCTTGAAAGAAAGATGAAGGGTAGGCTGCCAATGGGATGGTTAATGGGAGGGTTCTTGACATGTCTCTGAAAAGAAGGGGAGGAGGCTACAAAGGAAAGGGAGGATAATGTCTTGGGAAAGATGCTAGGATCTCACTTCTGTGCATTGCCTGTCAACCATCGTGGTTGGCAGATTTTCCTACCCTTGTGCAGTCCTTTGGCTCAGCAATTCCAAAATCCCTATGAAATATGTTGAGAGAAAAATCTACCTCATTTACATTTCCAATGAGAAGGGCTACTGTTTTGATAACAATAACTCATAACTATTTTTCTACAGGAAGGAAAGATTGCTTTCATTTACCCATTTTGAATGCAGAATGGTAAGCACATCAGGCTATTTATGGCTACCTTTTATTTGGTTGCATAAGATGAGCACTTCTTGGGAAGGCTGTACTTCCCTAATTCATGGTCTTGCAGTCTAGAAAGGGAAACTCCTTTGATGAATCATTGACCAAGGCCAGGGCTTGGTCAACCTTGATTTTTCAAAGGCCTGTCTCTGGCTTCACATTTTTTAAGAAGTCTTCTTGGATCCTCCAACATGCTAGGTTTTAAATATCAACTCAACATTATCTGCTCCTTCCTTCTGTGTTCTTCCCTGCATGGGAGAAGCTAGCCTGGGGAATACATTCCCTAGACTTTTGCTGACCAGGTTCAGGGTTAGATTCTACCAAGAAGAGGTGCTGATGTGGTATTTTAAAGGCCAAGGAAAAGAAAAAGTCCTCATTCTCAGAGGCAGCTGTCAGGGAGAAGGTGTCAATATAGACACTTACAGAATGCTGCCATTGGCTTCCTTCTGCCCATCCTCTTGAAAATTATCCACTTCAGCACAGCTTCCTTTTCTAGCCCTTCCAGATTTCCCTACCAATATGACTCCACCCCATCCCACAATTGTTTAAGCTTTTAATCCCCTGTATTAAGTCCCTTTCTGCTTGAAATGTGCAGAGCCTCCTGTCTTCCTTCCCAGCCTTTGAAACTCTAGACTGAGCTAAGTGTCCTGTTTTTGACATTCTTTTAGCACCCGTTCCCTATGATGGCCCGAGTCAATAGCTTGAATCCATAGATAGTGGAGGAAAGCAGGAACTTTCACAGTTTCTTCAGCTGCTAAGAGAAGCTTTGGTAAATTGGTCTGAAGGCAAATCAAGAGGCTGTGCAGCTGACCCATGTCGCCTTCAGCGACACTTGCAGCATGAACACAGCGAGCGGGGATCGAAACCGAGGAAACCAATCGTAGTAAAGTCATTTACTACTGATGACTCATTTTAGTATCACAGGGTTAACCACTCCGACGTATTGTGACTCTTAGAATCATTGGCCCTTTTTCTATGTTTAGTATCTAGCAAATTTATCTGCCAGCAGAAAACCAATTCAGTTTCCCCACCACTTGCCACTTGACAGCCGCATTCTGGTTTTGCAGAACTTGACACCAGTCGCTAGTATAAAGAAGGGTGGAAGGAGTTTGGCAAAAGGCGATCCCCAGATTGTGAGAGTTGGAGATAATACAGTCCTCCTTATTTCAGCCATCCTAGCAATTGTGCACTGCTTCACTTTGGAGCTCTGTAGAGGAAAATGGCATGTGTCAATCATCTTTTGATAAAATATCACATATATTGTAAACCAGGGGTTGTAAATTTCTTTCTTTCTTTCTTTCTTTCTTTCTTTCTTTCTTTCTTTCTTTCTTTCTTTCTTTCTTTCCTTCCTTCCTTCCTTCCTTCCTTCCTTCCTTCCTTCCTTCCTTCCTTCCTTCCTTCCTTCCTTTCTTTCTTTCTTTCTTTCTTTCTTTCTTTCTTTCTTTCTTTCTTTTTCTTTCCTTTCTTTCTTTTTGGTAAAGAGGCAAATAGTAAGTATTTTCAGCCTTATTGACCATACAGTCTCTGTCCTACCTATTCTACTCTGCCATTGTGGAGAAAACAGCCAAAGACAATGTGTGAATGAATGAACATAGCTGTGTTCCAATAAAACTTTATTTACCAAAACAGAGCATGGGCTGTAGTTCACCGTCTTCTACCCTAAACCAGCTCAAACTGGTTGAACCACTTCCTTCTCCTAATCTAAAGAATACTGTTTCTCATTTATCTTTGTTTCTCGACCTTAGAAGTTGGGCTTGAAAAAGGCACAGCTGGGATAAAAATTTTAAAATCTTATTATTGGACAAGTAGTGTACAGATGGAGGAGAAAGTTAACATTTAATCAATCTCTGCTACTTTGTGGGCACTGTGCTAAGAGCTGCCCATGCATTGTGATACACACATGATATAGGTATTATGAGCCCCATAGAAGAGGAAACTGAAGCACAGTAAGGTTAAGTAATTCCCTAAGGTCACAAGGCTGGAGGTGGTGGATCCCGGATTTGAACACAGCTCTATCTGGCTATGGAGCTGTACTTCCAACAGATTTTACGATTGCTAGCTTAAGGCTGCCAGACTCTCTCCTGACTCCTGCATGATTGCTCAAAAAAGGCAGAGCTTGGCCAACACAAATGCAGCAAATCCTTAACTATAAAAAAGCCTGCTTAAGAGACAGGCTCACAGAGAAGATTCTTCTTCCCACAGCACTACAACTCTATAAGGTTCTTCTCATGGTGGTGGTTTGGTTATGTATAGAGTGACTGTTGCAGAGTGCAGTAAAGACTGAGTAATATGCAAACACATTGATGATGAAGTGAAAATGCAACAAAGTATCAACTTGCATCAGACATTTCTACTACATTGTGCGTCCTCTGCCAATAACCTCTCTGTGAAGCACTCTAGGGGGATAAAAAAATGGAAAGTGCCTCCCTCAGAGCCTGGTGTAGATTTGGTGCTTAAAAATGTAAATGAGGAATGAAAAAAATGGATAAATACATGCATGAATGGAGAGATGCATTGGTGGACTGATAAGGAAAGCATGTTCAGGATAGCTGGATTATAATCCTGTGTCTGCCTCAAAACAGGTTATGTCATCCTGAACAAGTCATGTCACCTGCATTGGCTTTGATATCTTCTGTAGAATGAGGCATTTAGGGTGAAAGTTTTCTAAGGTCCGTTTAAGCTCTGAAGTTCAAATTCTTAATTGGTAGTGGGCCAGAGTTGGGACTCTCCCTCCCAGGAGTCTCCTTCACCATCTTTCCCCCACTTCCAAGGTCAGCACTCAGACAAGTGTATTATAGGATGCTCGTTGCAGAAGGTCACTCAAGCAATGCACATCTCCACCTGGAATTAAAATTCTGACTCGCTGCTCCTGCTACCTGTCCTCTTTAATGTGGATGAAGACCCCCTGCTCCTGGTTATTCAGGCTCTTGGCAAGCCCCTGTAAGGGTGGGCATCTGAGCACAGGGACTTAATTTGAGGAGTCCACAGAGCCTGCCTGGTTGGAACTGCTCCTTTGCAGAAATCACAGTCCATTTCCATCTCTCTGTGCCTGGGTCATAGGTTCCTTCCCCTCTACTCCAGCTTTCACTCTGTCTCACTGCTTTTCCTTTGTCTTCAAGATAATTTTTTAAAAATCTTATTACAAATGCAATACATATTTCCTTTGGAAAATGAGAACATTTATATAAGCAAAAAGTAGACGTATTTATTTATAACATGGTGGTCCAATGCAAATCACTATCAACTCACTGATGTATAACCTTTTGGACCTTCTCCCATGCATACTGTAACTATATTTTTCTCTTTTCCTTTTCTTTTTTTATCCTTTTCTTTTCTTTTGTTTTCTTTTCTTTTCTTCCTCCCTTCTTCCCCTCTCTTTCTTCCTTTCTTTCCTTGTTCCTTTCTCTCTTCCCACCTTTAACTTCAGTAGTCTTAAGTATATTCATATTGCTGTGCAACCAATATCCACTACTCTTTTCATCTTGCAAAACTGAAACTCTGTGCTCATTATACAATAACTCCCTGTTTCCCCTCCTCCCAGGCAACCACCATTCTACTTTCTGTCTTTATAAATTTGACTATTCTGGGTATCTCATATAAGTGGAATCATATAGTATTTATCTTTTTGTAACTCCCTTATTTCACTTTAGCCTAAT